>CAUYPK010015903.1:0-66453 GCA_963574355.1 Loris lydekkerianus | reverse complement strand
CTCCTCAGAAGCAGCATAACAAAATCCAAACTTGGCAAAGAGCCACAGTATACAAAATAATGATAAGAGGCAAAGAGCCGAAATTCATTTTGGCCGGGAGCCGCATGCGGCTCTAGCCGTGTGTTCGCCACCCCTGCTATAGGCACTTGCCACAATGTCTGGCTGATTTTTCATTTTTTTAGGAGATACAGGGTCTCACTCTTGCTCGGGCTATTCAAAACTCCTGAACTCAAGGAATCCTCCTGCCTTGGCCTCCCAGAGTGCTAGGATTACAGGCACAAGCCCCTTGCACCTGGTCTATCTTATTCATTCTTGAAAACCTAATTGACATACTACCTCCAGGAAGCTTTCCCAGATCACCTCCCCCTAAGAGACTTCATGAAGTCCTTGATTATCTGTGTTCAACATTTATCACATTTCCAGTTCCTTCAATACACATCTGTCTCCTCAATATGGGAGGAGGAATGAGACCTTTATTTCCTTTCATACACTAAAAAGCTTAAAGTACCACAAACACTTGGTAAAATGTGTATTAATTGAAAAGGTATTCAAAAAATGCACAAGAAGTGCATATTTTCCATCTCAGCACACATGGAAAATAACCTCTGTGCCAAACATGGCCCCAAGCCGAGAGTAGATACAATAGGATGAGAATAACACTCTTTCGGGTCCTGCCAAACCTCTGGGATGACGGAGGCATGGTGTAGTTTCTCTCCAAATTTGTGTTCTTAATATTTTATGTGTGTCAATCTGTTTCCCTGCTATTTTCCCAATTTTGGCTTCTTCTCATTTTGAAATATGTTTTTCCTCCCATAGAGAAAACATAGGTGTTTATATTCCTGTAGTACAAAGCAATTCCAGGAAAAGGGTAAATTCAGTGTCAAAAATCCATTCAAACTATTTTAGGAATTCTTTTTTTTTTTTTTTTTTTGAGACAGAGTTTTACTATGTTGTCCTCAGTAGAGTGCAGTGGCATCACAGCTCACAGCAATCTCAAACTCCTGGGCTCAAGTGATTCTCTTGCCTCAGCCTCCCAAGTAGCTGGGACTACAGGCACCCACCACAATGGCCATTTTTTGTTGTTGCAGTTGTCATTGTTGTTTAACAGGCCCAGGCCAGGCTCAAACCCACCAGCCTCAGTGCATGTGGCTGGCACTATAACCACTGTGCTATAGGCACCGAGCCCATTCAAACTATTTTAAAGAAGCTCCTAGAAGTATACAATTTCAGAGAGCAATATGATATTTTTTCAAATTTAAATGACATTTAATTGTGAATAATTTTTAAAGCAAATGTATTGTTTATAATAAGATGAGTTTGGCAGCTCGGCACCTATAGCACAGTGGTTAAGGTGCCGGCCACATACACTGGGGCTGGTAGGTTAGAACCCAGCCTGGGCATGCTAAATGATGACAACTGTAACAAGGAAAAAGCTGGGCGTCATCATGGGGGGCACCTGTAGTCCCGGCTACTTGGGAGGCTGAGGCAAAAGAATCACTTTAAGCCCAAGAGTTTGAGGTTGCTGTGAACTGTGACACCCCAGCACTCTACCCAGGGTGACATAATGAGACTCTGTCTCAAACAACAACAACAAAAAATGAATTTGATGAGTAGAAGTGAAGGCCAGAGTTAACCAACCAGAGATTCTTAAACATAACACTCTGAGGATACTCTTTAAGTACAACTCACTCCTAGGGGTAGGCAGATTTTTGTTGTTGTTATTGTGAGACACACTGTCACTCCAGCAGAGTGCAATGGTGTCATCATAGCTCCCTGCAACTTCAGATTCCTAGGCTCTAGTGATCTTCCTGCCTCAGCCTCCTGAGTAGGTGTGTGTGAACCACCATGCCTAGCTAATTTTTCAATTTTTTTGGTAGGGATGAGGTCTTTCTCTTGCTTAGGCTGGTCTCAAACTCCTGGCCTCAAGTTATCCTCCTTCCTCAGCCTCAGAGAGTGCTAGGATTACAGGCATCACTAAACTTTGTTCTATTGAATTTTCATGCTGAATATTATTTGTGGTGAGTATTCCTTTTTTCGGTACTGAGGTAAAAATGGAACATCAGGCTGGTATTATAGTATCTCTCTGGCTACATGGCCCTTCCCCAAACCCAAACCCTGTAACCAGCTTCTAATAGTGTTGTTTCTTGCTTTAAAGGTTAGCTAGTACTGTGAGCGCCGAACTCCTAAATTAATTGACGTTAACAGTACTTAGAATGTAAAAAACAGACTCGTATGTTTTGTCGATTGTAACTTCCAAGAATGTATAATTAACAATGTCTCCATTAATATACACTATGTTCAACAGTGAGACACTGCTCTCATAAATAAAGGTAGACATGGATAAATTTATAATTAAAAATGCATTAGAAATTACAAGCATAATTTATTTACTAATGTGCACTGGAATAAATTTCGTGTGTAATATTTTAAAACAGGGCATTAATAAATAATAGTGAACATAAAATGTTTTTGCAGCTAAAAATATTTCAATAAATATTAGTAAGCTAAATGTGCTGCAGAGTTATAATTGCTCTGAAGTAAAGCTTGTAGAATGCAATTGCAATATACACGACTGTTTTGGGGGGTGTATTCAAAATATAGGAGACATATAAAACTGTCTTTCTTCAAAACTGACAAGTCAGGTATTCAAAGCAGTGCCTGCAAATGTTTTGAGAATAAAAGCATAGGACATCCAAAGAGTGAATAATTGACCTTGTTTGAGATGATCAAGATCCTTCAAAGTGAATGTATTTACAAATTAGTAGATTCAATTTTTTTTTTTTTTTTTTTTTGAGACATAGTCTTACTTTGTCACCCTCGGTAGAGTGCAGTGGTGTCATAGCTCACAGCAACCTCCAACTCTTGGGCTCATGTGATTCTCTTGCCTCAGCCTCTCAAGTAGCTGGGACTACAGGTGCCCACCACAATACCTGGCTATTTTTAGAGACCAGGTCTCGCTCTGGCTCAGGCTGGTCTTGAAGCTGTGAGCTCAGGCTATCTACCTGCCTTGGTCTCCTAGAGGGGTAGGATTATAGGCATGAGCCACAGGGCCTGACCAATAGATTCAAATCTTTTTTTTTTTTTTCTTTTTTAATTTTCTTCAGAATTTATTTTAGGTCACCATGATATGAAAACAAAAGCAGACCATTTTAAATGTGTCAAATTTGTGAGCTTATTAATTTAAATATATGATCCCCATCTCACAAATAGGTAACACTAATTCTACTCTGAAAATCTAATCAGTCAAAATGTATTATCTATTTGGAGACTGCATACTTAGTATCACATTATACCAAAGACAAGGCTGCCGTCCGGACGAGATCATGCTGGTAGTGAAAACTCTGTCACCTTCCTTGAAAGCAGATACATTTATCTCCAATAGTTTCCATTACCCCAGCCACATCTGAGCCAGGAGTGTAGGGCAAGAGTGGTTTTCTACTGTAAGTTCCAGAGCAAATGTATGTCTCCATGGGGTTGACACCACAGGCGTGGACCTTGATTAGAACCTGAAAGTCTTTTGGACTCAGTACTGCAACATCCGAGTGGAGTTTCAGCACTTCTCGTCCACTGAATTCAAAAACTCTAATAGCTCTCATCAACTTCTGTCCAGTTGTCATGGTGATCAGGCTCTGGCTTGGGAGCAAAATTTGCAGGGACCCTTAAGATGACCCAGAAACCCTCTCCAACTTTTGCAGGCTCCCTCAAATCTTATCTGTGTGTTCAGCCCACACTAATTTGGAGCAATTTCTCCCACCTGAGAACTTCTTTAACTCTTTTTTGAGCCTTTCTCTAAAAAATTGACCTTACCTTGACTGTGTTTTTATTCTTCTAGGGCTAACAATTCCTAGATGCCATGCACTGTTCTAAGTACTCACATATTTTACTGATTCTATGATATGAACCACTTTATTAACTCCCTTCTTTTAATTTCATATTTGTTTAATATTCATAGTGTCCTCATCATGTGTCTTCAGAAAGACTGTAAGTCCCACAATACATAGCAGTACTATATAGGGTGGCCATAAAGCACTGGCCACATTGTTTAATGATGTGTCTGAAAATGGAGCTTGTGTTTATATGTTGGATTTTTTTTTTACAGGTAATACTAACTTGTTAATAGCTAGGAATAGCATATATGATTGGTTGAGGTTTGCTCTGTGCCAGGCTTTGGGCTGATGGCTTTATGTACTCAGTAGTTTTTTGTTTTTTGTTTTTTTTTTTGAGATAGTCTCACTATGTCACCCTTGGTAGAGTGCCATGGCGTCACAGCTCACAGCAACCTCAAACTATTGGGCTTACACAATTCTCTTGCCTTAGCCTCCCAAGTAGTTGGGAGTTATAGGCACCTATCACAACGTCCAGCTATTGTTTTTGTTGTTGTTGCAATTGTCATTGTTGTTGTAGCTGGCTTGGGCCAGGTTTGAACCCACCAGCCTCAGTGTATGTGGCAGGCACTGTAACTACTGTGCTATAGGCTCCAAGCCTATGTACTCAGTATTACTGCCCAGATAGGTTCATCTGCCTGCTGCCCAAGAGAAAGCCAGGGATTATATTGTATCCCAGAGACAGCAGGGATTATAGCGTATAGTGCTAAGTGAGGAGATGGGAGAGATATTTCAAATCCAACTCCCTGAGAATTGGGGGGACAGGGAGTTTGGTGGGCAAAAGATTAGACAATCAGAATCTGCTAATTGGCTGTTTTCAGAATGGAGCTGTCAGTCCTTTAATAGGGCTATTTCTGGGCCTCCTGGGTGGGTCAGGTACTGGAATGCAGGACATTGGGTGGAGTGGCCAAGCTCACTTGAGTCAGTTCTTCTGTCCGGGTGGGTCCATCACTAGAAGGCAGAACCTGAAAGATATTTCGGAAACTACCCCTACATTCCAAATGGGTGATGTTCTCATATAGACCACTATGGGTGACTCCAGGGTAAAGAAGCAAACATAGGGAAAAGTGATTATTATCAAGCAAACAAAGGAACAATGGCTGATTATTGTCATTATTTTAGCTAAGCCTGCTCTTTTGCGGAGTTCTGGGGGTCCTTACCTTGCACCCCTTCATCAATTTGTAGGAGTGGTTTCACTAGTATAATTTAATCTCATAATAATCCAATAAATAGTTGTTGTTATCTCCATATAACAAATGAAAAAAAAAGCCTCAGAAAGGTGAAGTCACTTGCTCAAAATCATACAACTAGGGGCCTGGTAAGGCCCTATAATCCTAGCACTCTGGGAAGCTGAGGTGGGAGAATCACTTGATTTCAGGAGTTTGAGACCAACCTGAACAAGAATGAAACCCTGTTTCTACTAAAAATTAAAAAGAAATTAGTAGAGCATTGTGGTTGGTGCCTGTAGTCCCAGCTACTCAGAAGGCTAAGGCAGGAGCATTGCTTGAACCTAGGAGTTTGAGGCTGCTGTGAGCTAGGCTGACGCCAGAGCACTCTAGCCTGGGCAAAAGAGTGAGTCTGCACTCCCTCCCCCCCAAAATCATACAACTAGTAACTGGCTGACTTGGAAGGCACACCCTCTACGCCAGGGGTGTCCAACCTGTCATTTGCAGGCCGCATGCACATTGTGAGAACATTTTTGTTTATCTGCAGTGTCATGTATCAAAAACAGTATATAAGGACCTTTTTCTTTTTGCTAATTAACTTTCATTAATGTTTGTGTATTTAATGTGTGTCCCCAGACAACTCTTATTCTTCCAATGTGAGGGAGAAAAAAAAAGGTTGGACACCCCTGCCTACACTTCCCCCAATAGTAATCAGTAGCCCCTGTTCTTAAAATAACCATGTCCTTTCACTAAATCACATTGCCTTCCAGCATCTCATGATCCTTTCAGCTGGGATTTTTCCATTAGATACCCCCATTGATATCTAATCTAAGTCCCTCCTGCTCCCATTTAAGTTAATCCCCTCACGTCCTGTCCTTAGTAGACAAGAACTGATGTATAAAACACATGAGTAATATCCCTTTAGATATTTGCAGATGGCTATTTAATTCTCTTTAACCTTCTTTTCTCCAAGATGCATTATTGGTAACCCCAATTCCTTTCGCCTTTTCTCACAGGGATTCTTTCTAAGGCATTCCACCCCCTTAGTCATGGTCCTAGAAAGCCGTTTCAGGTTTTCCAGATCTCAATTCATTATCATTACCTTCAAAGAGCATTTATTAAGCACTCAAATATGCATGTGAACTGTGCTAGAATTTACAGAACCCAGGAAAGCTGATGTTGCCCCAGTTATAAGATAATATCTGGGTCTCTAAATACAAGTTGACTATCCTTTATCTGAAATGCTCTAGAGGGGGGTCCTCAAACTTTTTAAACAGGGGGCCAGTTCACTGTCCCTCACACCTTTGAAAGGCCAGACTATAGTTTAAAAAAAAAAACTATGAACAAATTCCTATGCACACTGCACATATCTTGTTTTGAATTAAAAAAACAAAACGGGAACAAATACAATCACACCGCCTCATGTGGCCCATGGGCCGTAGTTTGAAGACCCCTGTAAGTATTTAGATTTTTTTTCAGATTTTGAAATATTTTAATGATTCAGCATCCCTAATCCAAAAACCCCAAATCTGAAATGCTCCAGCAAACATTTTCTTTGAGCATCATATCCGCACTCAAAAAACTTTAAGATTTTAGAGCCTTTCCAATTTTGTATTTTGGGGTTAGGCATACTTAACCTGTAATGTTCTGTTACATCCTACCTGTGACTCCATCATCTTCCCACCTCTGGTGGGACAGTTTACTAAACTAGAAGTAACCTAAAGTGGGGATGTATCTCAGTCATAGAATCCCTGATGACTGCCATAGTTGGAGCACATAGATGTTCAATAAATATTTATATTATACGAAATGAGGATTATCAGTTAAAAATATGTCCCAAGCTAATGCATGCCACAAATTTTGGGTGACCATAGTTAGAATAGTTATCTTGGGGGCCCCAGGTGTGATGGCCTAGGCCTATAATCCTAGTATTGTGGGACCCCCAAGGCAGATGGATTGCTTGAGCTCAGGAGTTCAAGGACAGCTTTGGCAAGAGCAAGACCCCATCTCCACTACAAATAAGAATAGAAAAATTAGCCAGATATGGTGGCATACACCTGTAATCTCAGCTACTTAGGAGGGTAAGCAAGAGGATTTCTTGATCCCAAGAGTTTAAGGTTGCTGTGAGCTATGATGCCATGGCACTCCACCAAGGGTGAAAGAGGGAGACTCTATCTCAAAAAAAAAAAAGCAAAAAAAAAAAAAAAAAGAAAAGAAAAGAAAGAAGAAGAAGAAGAAAGAAAGAAAAGAATAGTTATCTCGGTATCCATAGTCCAGAACAATTGTAATATTCCTTGAATGAAAATTACATGGCAGTAAGTGGCTGTTGAAAGAATGTGTGAGTGTGGTAGTTCACACCCTATAATCTCAGCACCCTGAAAGGCTGAATCCATCTCTACAAAAAAATAAAAATTACAAAACAGCCCACCTATCTATAGTCTCAACTACTCAGGAGACTGAAGCAAGAGGATCATTTTGAGCTCAGGAATTTGAGGTTCCAGTAAGCCGTGATAACACCACTACATTCTAGCCAGGGCTACAGAGCAAGATTCTGTCTTAAAAAAAAATAATAATAATTATATATATATATAAAAACAAGTAGCCTAAAAACTGAAACCACTTTCTTGATCTGCTCAGGGCTTTTCTGCTTATCTTGAAATATTGAAAAGATATGACAATCGGTCTGCAGCCTACTTGTCAACAATATGCTGTCCTTCTGCTGGGTAGTAGATGTGAGGAAGAGCCAGGTGGCAGTCACCATTCATCATGACATTTGTGCTGTGGCTTGTTTTATATCAGTATTCATTGGCTTGACCTGTCTGGCACTCCAGTTTGAGCCGTTGGTTTGGCTTTAAGAAACAGCCTGAGGGCTGGGCACAGTGGCTCATGCCTGTAATCCTAGCATTCTGGCTGAGGTAGGGGGATCGGCTGAGTTCAGGAGTTTGAGGCCAGCCTGAGCAAGAGATTGAGACCCCATCTCTACTAAAACAAATGGGAAAACTAGCCAGGCAAGGCCAGGTGAGGTGGCTCACGCCTGTAATCCTAGAACTCTGGGAGGCCAAGACAGGTGATTGCCTGAATTCACAGATTCTGGATCAGCCTGAGCAAGTGCAAGCCTCAACTCTAAAACAAAGCCAGGCATTGTGGCAGGTGCCTATGGTCCCAGCTAGTCAGTAGGCTGAGACAAGAGAATCGCTTGAGCCTAAGAGTTTGAGGTTGCTGTGAACTATGACGCCATGGCCCTCTAATGAGGGCTAGAAAGTGACACTCTGTCTCAAAAATAAAAAAAGTTTTTTATATATATATAAAGTATATATATGTATAAAATAAGCTGCAAAAGATGAAAAATCTCTTGTCAAAGATGTCTGTATTTTCATATTCTTGTCCCGAAAAATAAAAAAGTTTCTGAAATACACATTTTTCCTTCAGATTCACCAGTAGAAATTTTGAATTAAATACTATGCATTTTGATTCAAAAATATAATCCTTAGACAGTTTTGTTTTTCCTGAATTGGCACTCCTAGAAAAATAAATTTACTAAATGTAAGTGCACACCTATTGCCAAGATCTTGGTGTCTTAACTATTCTCCAATAAAAGGAAGAAGTGCTCCTTGGGGAAGTGGCCAATTCAAGGACTAGACAAGAAATGTACAAGACGAGCATCTTATAGCTCCACAAAGTAAGAAAGTGTTTTAAAAAAAAAGCAATCAAAAGCAAACCTCCAGTGATGGGAGTATGTCAAAGGGACATAGGCATTAACTAAAAGCTCTTTCGATAGACAAAGCTGAAGCAGTTTGAGCAAGAAAATTAAGTAGTATTGGATTATAACTCAAAGTATAAAATAAATGTTGATGAGTCCATACCAATATAAATAAGTGATTGAATAGGCTGGACACAGAGGCTCACACAGGTAAGGCAGGGCATGAAGGCTCAAACCTGTAATCCTAGCACTTTGGTAGGCTGAGGCAGGTCGATTGCTTGAGCTCAGGAGTTCCAGACCAGCCTGAACCAACAGCGAGAACCCTTTCCTATAAAAAACAGAAAAAGTAGATGCATTGTGGCAGGTGCCTATAGTCCTAGCTACTTGGGAGGCTGAGGCAAGAGGATCAATTAAGCCCAAAAGTTTGAGGTTGCTGTGAGTTACAGTGACACCAGGGCACTCTACCCAAGGTGACAGAGTGAGACTCTTGTCTCAAAATAACTAAGTAAAATAAATAATTGAATAAATTAAATAAATGGGGAAGAAAAGGCAAATCTCTTGTGAAAGAGAATTTCAAACAATTTACGTACTTTGTCCACCAGGAAGAGAACGCTCCTGAAGTGCAGAGTAGAGCTGTGAACAATGACCTCCTTCCAACGTACACAGAACAGAAAGGAGGAAAAAATAACTTTACAGTGAAGAAACCTGACCTCAGACAGGTGATCAAGGTCAAAAATCAACAGTGATAAGTGATGTTGATGGTGTGTAGTTATGATAGGTTGAAAGTGGCACTTTGCCTTTGTGGTCTTCCTCTCCCAAACCTGTAACTCCAGTCTAATCATGAGGAAAAGATCAGACGCATCCCAAATGAAAGGAACGGACCAGAACTGCTCAAATAGTCGAGGTCATCAAGGACCTGGAATGTCTGAGAAATTGTCACTGTCAAGAGGAGCCTAAGGACACATGATGACTAAACGCAATGTGATCTGGGTATGACCCGGAACATACAAAGATATTAAGTAAAACCAAGGAAATCTGAATAAGCTATGGACTTTAATTGGTAAGTGTAACCATTTAGTCATAAACCATAGTAAAGTTCAGTTGGTTCATTCATTGTAACAAATGTTAAGATGTTAATAATAGGGGAAACTGGGTGAAAGGCATAGGGGAATTTTCTGTATTATCTTCTTGATTTTTCTTGTAAGCCAAAAACTGTTCTAAAAATAGATTTTATTAAAAATCATTTTAAAGATGATGCACCCCATTAACTTCTCATGCCATCAACAACTGAGGTAGATTTCTAGAAAGTTACACAAAGGGATATAAAACACATATCACAAAATGATATAAGGTATTTGAAAAGTGATATACAGAGTATATGACAGCACTTAGTTTTTTTTTGTTTGTTTTTTATTTTTTTGAGATAGAGTCTCACTTTATCACCCTCGGTAAAGTACTTTGGCATCACAGCTCACAGCAACCTCCAGATCTTGGGCTTCAGCAATTCTTTTGCTTCAGCCTCCCGAGTAGCTGGGGCTACAGGTGCTTGCAACAACGCCTAGCTGTTTTGTTAAATTTTTGGCCAGGGCCAGTTTCAAACCAACCATCCTCGGGATATGGGGCTGGCGCCCTGCTCACAGAGCCACAGGCGCTGCCCAGCACTTAGTTTTTAAAAAATACACAAACCAGGGTGAGCGCAGTGGCTCACGCCTGTAATCTTGCACTCTGGGAGGCCAACTTGAGAGGATTGCTTGAGTTCAGGAGTTTGAGACTAGTCTGAGCAAGAGTGAGACCCCACCTCTACTAAAAATAGAAAAACTAGAGAATCGCTTAAGCCCAAGAGTGATGAGCTGTGATACCACGGCACTTTACCCAGGGCAACAGCTTGAGACTCTGTCTCCAAAAAAAAAAAAAAAAAGAATGAGACTCAGCCAACCTCCATCAGTCACAAAGCATTAACTGTAACAAATATGTCCCTCTCACATGGATCCTAGACTTTGTGCCTCACCATCTTCAGGGCCAGTGGTATAGCAGTTTCCATGGATCTCACATCCTAATAGCTTCTTTCTGTCTTTCCTCTTTTTTTTTTTTCTTGAGACAGTCTCGCTTCGTCACTCTGCCTAGAGTGCACTAGTGTCATTGTAGCTCATCGGAACCTTTGACTCACAGGCTCGAGCCATCCTCCTGCCTCAGCCTCCCAAGTAACTGGGACTACAGGTGCCCACCACAATGCCCGGCTAATTTTTCTATGTTTTATAGAACTGGGAGTCTCACTTTTGGATCACAGACATGAGCCACTGTGCCCAACCTATATTCTTCCTCTTTAACCTTTGCCCTAAAGATCTCAGAATATTTTCTGTGGTTGATGCAGAGGACAAAATGCGAAAGCTTCACCTACAACCAATTGAAAATATACAAATGATTGGCCACCCAGATTTTTTATATCTACCTTCCTTTATTTTATTAGTTCAAAGGATTGTCAAGGGTTTCTGATTCACCCGGGCAAGGTGGCTCATGCCAGTAATCCTAGCAGTCTGGAAGGCTGAGGTGGGTGGATAGCTTGAGGATATGAGTTCGAGACCATCCTGAGCAAAAGTGAGACCCTCATCTCTACTAAAAATAGAAAAATTGAGGCAAGAGGATCACTTGAGCCCAAGAGTTGGAGGTTGTTGTGATCTATGACACCACGGCACTCTATCCAGGGCAACAGCTTGAGACTCTGTCTAAAAAAAAAAAAAAAAAAAAATGGCTTGGCACCTGTAGCTCAAGTGGCTAAGGCACTAGCCACATACACCAGAGCTGGAGGGTTTGAATCCAGCCCAGGCCTGCCAAACAACAATGACAACTACAACCAAAAAAAAAAAAAAAAAATAGCCAGGCGTTGTAGCGGGCACCTGTAGTCCTAGATACTTGGGAGACTGAGGCAAGAGAATCACTTAAGCCCAGGAATTGGAGGTTGCTGTGAGCTGTGATGCCATGGCTGTGATGCCATGACAGCTTGAGGCTCTGTCTCAAAAAAAAAAGAGTTTCTGACTCAAGAGTAGTAATATAATGTTGACCAATGCTTATTTATTCAACAATTAAATTCAACGACCACTTGACCATGCAGTGTGTCTACATGCTAGGGGTAGAGCCAATGAACAAAACAGACAAAAGACCCTCCTCTCATGGGTGTCCATTGTAATGGAGGCAGAATGACAATATTGGAAATATAAGTAATGACTAAGTGAGTGATGGGGCTGTGGACACGAATAAAGGAGGGAATGGGGACAGGAAGTACTGGGGCAAGATATAATTTTAAGTAGGGAGACGGTCAGAGGTGGCTCACTGATAACATTCAAGCAAAGATGTAGTTATTTGAAGAGCTATAATAAGCTGGTAGTGAAATACTTTATAATATTTTTGAGCTGTTAGAATTGCCCTATGAGGTAAGCATTCTAATTTTGTGATGTTCTCATATTGCAGATAAGGAAACTGAAGTTTACATTCGAGCAGTAATCTGCCCCAATTTGCAGCTCCTAAGGGCACAGGTGGGTTTAAACCCTCTGGGCTCTTAACCACTGTTCTGTTAGCTTCTTTTCCATCCCATGATGTGACATCAGTTTGGATCCTATGTACCACTTTCTAGACGCTCTGAGTGAATGTTCTCTGCCCTTCAGCTGCTGCTGCACAAGCTGAGGCCAGCAAACAAGCTCAGCACCAGGCACCTCCAGCAGACTGCTCTCGTCCTGTCGGCCTTTTCTCCTCTGAATTTTCCTTCTGCCTTCTGACAAGCCCCTTCAAATAACATCTATCCATGTTGGACGTGCACTTGTAGCCTCCCTCTTGCCCTCCAACCTCACACATAAAATACCCATCTCTGAATGAAGCCTCACCACAGACCATGAGACTGGTCCCAGCCCAGCCTCCTCCCTCGTGGGCATGGGAGTGGAAGAATCAGACAACTCAGCTATGACAACCTAGGGACAATTCCATTTACTATCTGACCCACACTGGGAGGAAGGGGGAGACAACAAGTTGATTCTTTTAACTGGCAAGGTCATTAAAAACTAAAAAAAGCACTAACATATTTGGTGTTCATTTATCCATGTTATCAATTCTGGGTAACACAATGGTCATGCTGGCGGTTGCAAATTACCTTTCAGGGGCCAGAAGGCGGCATGGAAGAAGCATGCTGCTTAGAGGACAAAAGGAAACAATGCCTGCGGAGGACATTCTGGAAGAGAGAAAGAAAATAAAGAAGCAGACCTTCTTAACCATCAGGGAAGTGGTGTGGTTTGGATTTGCTGCATACAACATGCTATAAGAACAGAATAGGACTTTAGCGCTTGACTTAGAATTTCCCCCTGAAGTTTACGGAATGCTTACGTCATTTTTTGCATACACCACCTCCTCTAATACTAACACGAACCCTAAGAAATAGTTACTATAATTGTATTCACTTCAGAAATAGGGAACTGAGGCTGCGAGGACCAAGATCACCTGCTGCGTGGGGATATAAACACAGATCTGTCCAAAGCTCCAACTCTTTATCCGGTGTCTGTCCATGTTGGACTTGCTCTTGCAGCCCCCTCTTGCCCTTGAAGACCTTGTTAAATAAACTGGCGAAGAGACAGTTAAACAGCGAGAAATTGTGCTAATCATTGTATATAACATTCCCTGGAAACGCAGACTTTCCTGAGTGGAAATATTTGTCTTGCCCTTCCTCCATTTAAAGCACTTGGTAGGATCTGCCAGGGTAAGATGAACTACTAACACATTGGGTGTTCTCACTGGAGGGCCTGATGGGCATTATCAAGTTTTCCTATGCTATATTTTATTTTCTTTTAATTTTTCTCATTTGATGTGGAGTACTTTATTGTTTTATTTCGAAATTGAATTTTTATTTTTCTCAGAATGACGATTCACAAAGATTAAAGGTAAAATAATACTGCAAATAATAATACACAAAGCTCTTACCTTATGTTTTTTATCACTTTCTTCCTGATTCTGTTCCTCAGGGATATAACTTGGCTACTAAGCTGTGAGATTTTTTTACTACTTACAATTTTATCATTTTCTATTTGTGTGTGTTTGTGTACTTTTTTTTACAAAAATGATAATTTATTCTACAATATGTCTTTTAACATAAATAATTACTGCCAGAGAAATGTGAAAATGCGATTCTTTTCTATGATTAAAATTCAAATCTGCATCTCCTTTATAATAATTAAAATTTTTTTTTCAAAGTTATAGATACAAGCTGTGTAACAAGCCGACTAGTTTTAGCCAAAAGTCTGATGCATGCTACATTACAGCAGATCCGTCCTCAATAAATGAGGGAAAATAGTAACCGTTTTGCACTGACGTGAAGTTCCCCGTGGTGCACAATCGCTCGGCAGCATCTGGTTCTTCCCCTCTTAGATACAAAGTGGGCAGAGGATTTATAAATCCTATGGCAAAAATCAGCCTCTTTTTCCCCAAAGTGTGCATAAGAATGCATGCTTTCTCAGAGCATCTGAGTTGAGAGATGAAATATCAAATGAAACACATTTTTTTTTATTTATTGCAGTTTGAAAAGGGTATGAGAACGTATTTCCTTTTTAGCTAGACCCTAAAATAGGGCCAGAGATCTGTGGAAATGCTCACACATCCTCCAATGAGAGTTGACGTGAGAGACTTTGCTTTCTCTTGAACAAGAAACCTCCAAAGCCTTTCGTTGCATGATTGAAGGTGCCAGGGCTCTTCGGTCACTGGGTAATGTGTGGTGTTTTTCATTGTGAGGGCTGTGCAGAGTGCACACATGCTCTTTGTAGTCCAAAATCACTGCAGCTACCCTGAGAATCTTCCTAATGTGGACACATTTGATCCGACAATGGCACCATTTCCAGTGATTGAGCTATTGTTCTAACTAAAATGCTAAAGGTCTTTAAGGTGATATTTGTTCCTCTGATTTCACGTCTTGAATATTCATTTTTAGTTTTCATTATCTAAGTATACAAGATATGGTATAGGATCTGAATCTTTTGAAATTAATTGCGTTGTAAATCAAACATATTTCCGTAGAATGCACTTACTCATCATTAGCATGCAAGAGTTTCCAGTAAAATATCTTCGGTATTATTTTTATTATTAACATATTTACACTGTCACTCCAGCCCTGCACCCTTTGTGAATCTGTTTTTAAAATAAATATGACCCGATACCAGAGTGATTGGTGCAATAAAAATGCATGATGTGAAATTAATCAAATAAGGTTGGGTTCAATTTATAAGGGACACATTAAGAAAAATTATTTCTTGTTCGGGTATGCCACTCTAGTGAATCAAACAGAGCTGCATATATTTCAGCAAGATACATGTAAAATCTATTCATTCAACAAACATTTATTATGCATTTACTGTGTGCATCACAGGGGATAAAATCAAGCTGAGCAAATAAGAAATTCACATGTGAAATAACTGAAGCGCATAAGCAACTGCAAAATCGTGGAATATGTGTTGAATATCCAAGGATTCCAGAAACAAAAGCTCGAGGAGCAGCAATGTAGAGCCCTGGTTAAGGGTGTGGGGCTGTGGATTTATTTCAGGTTTTTTCAGGAAGTGGTCATTAATTTTTGTGTGAAAAAATAAGAGCAGAGAGGCATAATTCATTGTGAAGATAGGTTTTATATTCTGTATATGTGAAAGAAATAAATTTTTAATGCAATAAAGAGAATGGGAAAAAAACCCAGCTTTGACTTCAGAGTCAGAAAGACATGGATTCAAATCCTAGCTCTGCTACTTACAAGCTGGGTGACCTTGGACGAGACCTTTCATGCTGTTGTGCTTTGGTTTTCTTATCTATAATATAGAGATGATAATATCTTCTGCATAGGAGGTGGTTGTGAGGATTAAACGAGAAAATATTCTCAATAAGCATTCAATAAATGTGTTGCCATCCTGGGAGTGGGGACAAAGAAGCTGTCCTGGGAGCCACTGTTGTCAAAGTTGGCCATAGGGATGAATGGTCAGAGAGGAGACGGAATTCCATGTGGAGGAGACAGCATGAACAGAGGGAGGAAGATATGTCTGGAACCAAGTAATCCACTCACCTCTAGGAACAGGCTCTGCTTTCTTCCTCCTGGAGCCAGGTGATTAGAAACAAGCCAAAGACTTACCCTATGAGCAGATATGAAGGCTCAAGGATGGTATCTATATCCTTCAGGGGGCTTAAAAATGGTGAAGAATTTCTGGACAGTTTAGCAGGAGGAATCCATGGAAAACACTTGGAATCATCAAGCCTTAGTGACAGAACTAAGGATAGGACACTTGTGAGCATTTTGAGGGGTGGAGCTTCCTCTGTCCTATTTGACACTGTATCTTACTGCCTAGCACAGGGCCTTGTCTAAGGCAAGCAACGAATAACTACTTGATGAGGCCAAGCATGGTGGCTCACACCTGTAATTCTAGCACTCTGGGAGATGAAGTGGGAGAATCCTTTGAGCTCAGGAGTTCTAGCTTGAGCAAAAATGAGACACTCCTCCCCACTCCCCACCCCCGTCTCTACTAAAAATAGAAAAATGAATCAGGGCTCAGTGCCAGTAGCTCAGCAGTTAGGGCGCCAGGCACATACACAGGGGCTGGTGGGTTCGAACCCTGTCACAGCCTGCTAAACAAACAAACAAAAAAATAAATAGTCAGTTGTGGCGGGCACCTGTAGTCCCAGCTACAAGGGAAGCTGAGGCAAGAGAATCCAAGAGTTTGAGATTGCTGTGAACTGTGACGCCATGGCACTCTACCAAGGGTGACATAGTGAGACTCTGTCTCAAAAAAAAAAAAAAAAAAATTAGACGGGTATTGTTTAGACAGGTGTTGTGGCAGGCACCTGTAGTCCCAGCTACTTAGGAGGCTGAGGCAGGAGGATCATTAGAGCCCAGGAGTTTGAGGTTGCTGAGCTAGGTTGATGGCACTGCACTCTATCCTGGGCAACAGAAAGAGAGAGAGAGAAAAAAAGAATACTTAATGAATGAAAGAATAAACACCTGTTTCCTGTTAAAAGTGAATAATCATTTACTGACTAGTTGTGTAAACTCAATCCCTGCGCCTTCATTTCTTCAAATGTCAAAGTGGGATAAAAATACAAGTGATCCATTGACTTCAAAGGGCTGTGACAAGATCAAATGCATTAATATTTGCAAAGTGCTAAGAACACTGCCTGGCACATAGTCAGTTCTATACTAGTGTTTATTTAACAAAAAATAAATGTTGATATTAATGGGGATATTGTAAAGATTAAATAAGAAAATGATTGAAGACAAGTATTTGTACAGGAAAGGGGAGAAAGAAAAAACGGCCAGGCTGTGTAATGAAACCCTGCCCCAAGCAGGCTCAGAAGGACCCAGCTCCAGATCCAATAGGACCTGATCAATCTAAGATTTGTCTCTTCCTTGAGCCCTGCATGCAGTGGACCCAGGGGAGCTTTGAACTTGCCTGTCCTCTTGCTGTCACTTCCTCTCCCCAGCCCCACTGGTACAGACTATGCCCTTAGCCCATGGCTCTGATGGGGGCTCTACATTCTGCCATCCCTGGACTACTCCAGGGCCCCATGTGGCTACAATCTGCCCCTGAGATAGAATATCTTTCCATCCCTCCCCTACCCGCTTTTCCCTTCCTACTTGGAATAAAAATGCTGCCTCTTTTTGTGAATCGCTGCTTCCCAGAAGTCCTGTTGCTCCCACACACCAGAGAGGACCCCTAGCTATCAACACAAGGTGGATGGACTGTGGCTCATACACCCACTGGACATTATTGCTCAGATGGCTGCTGGCCCTCCCCGGGACCAGCCTTCAAAGTAGTCAGCCCACTGAGCCCAAGCTCAGCCAACTCATTAGTTCATTCGTTTATTCACATATTTATTTACCTAATGGTTACTCACTTCCTCCCTCTGCACCCAGCAGAGAAACCAACATCATTCATAGAGTGTCCCTGCATTCAGAGAGCTCACAGCCTCGTTGGGGAGAAAGATATGGACAACATGGACTAATTAAGTGAAAAACTAAAAATGTAAGGTAAGAGAGAAAAAGAAGAGACTTGCCTGGGAGACACAGGGAAAGGTTCCTAGAAATAGAAATGTTTGAAATGGTTTTGGTTTTGTTTGTGTTTTGGGGACAGAATCTCACTCTGTCACCATGGGCCATGCCATACAGTGCCATGGCATCAGATCTTACAGCAACCTCAATTCTTGGGATAAAGTGATCCTCTTGCTTTAGGTTCTGAATTTTTTTTTTTTTAGACTGAGTCTCACTCTGTTGCACTCCGTAGAGTGCTGTCGCATCATAGCTCACAGTACCTCAAACTCCTGGGCTCAAGTGATCCTCTTGGCTCAGCCTTCCACGTAGCTAGGACTACAGGCATGTGCCACCATGTCTGGCTAATTTTTCCATTTTTAGTAGACATGGAGTTTTGCTCTTGCTGAGACAGATCTAAAACTCCTGATCTCAACCAATCCACCCACCTTGGCCTTCCAGAGTGCTAAGATTACAAGTGTGAGCTGCTGAGCCTGGCTTGAAATGGGTTTTGAAGGAGGAGTAGGGTAAGACCAGGATCATTTCAGACAGGGATGAAAAGGCACAAAGGGATGAAAAGTGAGGAGTGGGGCTGTACCGTGAGGTAGGGGAGAAGCCAGGAGTAGCGGACAGAGGTCAAGATGGAAGGAGTTGAATTGGGGCCCAAAGCCTTCAACTTTGTTTTCCTGGTAGAGGAGAGGAAGGAGGCAGCCCTGTGTTGTGTCACTTGTCCCACTTTGTCCCTTACCCTGGTTGCTTGTTGTGCTGTCTGGAGGCAATCTTCAGCTCTCAGGCATCTTCAGGCATTGCCTCAGCTTTGTAGAGCACCCTTGTCCAAGGTCAGGTCTCTACCTGGCAGGGCAGCCTGCATCCTCTCACTGATAGAGGTGAGAGTATAATGTCCCAGTCATCTTGACCCAAATAGGGCCAATTTAGAGGGGTCATTCTCGTTCTAAAGCTTCTCATTTGAGCTGGGTGTGGTGGCTCACACCTGCAATTCTAGCACTCTGGGAGGCCAAGATGGGTGGATTGTCTGAGCTCAGGGGTTCAAGACCAGTCTGGGCAAGAGCAAGACCCCATCTCTACTAAAATAGAAAAACCAGCTGTGCCTTGTAGAGGCTGAAGCAAGAGGATTATTTGAGCCTGGGAGTTTAAGGTTGCTGTGAGCTATGATGCTGCCATGGCAATCTACCCAGGGCAAGAGAATGAGACTTTGTTTAAAAAAAAAAATGCTCCTCATGTGGCTGGCTGAGGCTGCCACTGGGTCTGCACTGATACTCAGTTGCCCCCGTTTCCTTTCTGGTTTCTTCCCTCTCTCCCATAGGTACTGCTACAAAGGGCAGCATCACCTAGGTCACACCTCCAGTCCCCTCTACTTCCTCAGGACTTTGTTCATGGGGAATGTTTGTTCTTCTCATTGCTCCTACTGCTGAGCCATTTAAATATTCTTAGATCCCCCGAAAGTCCTCCGTCCTCCATTGCCTTCTAGCTCCTGTCCTTCTCTCCTCTGCTTTACAGAGAGTGATTTCTCCCAACAGCTATCTACCCGCTTCCTGAAGTCCTCCCTACCGTTCAGTTCTTTGTGGATGCTTCAAGTTTCTGCCTTGCCTCTGGGATTCTCACTGAGCCTCCAAAGCTCATCACATCATTTCCTCCAGGGGACACCTCAGACTAATTCAGTCTGACCTCTCTGCCCTTCTTGAAGCACTCTTAGTTTCCGTGCTGCTGTACTTTGCATCTTTTTCTTACCCCCAAGCACTCCTCTTTGGCTCCTTTTTTTCTTTATCTGTCCCTTAATTATTGGTACTCTGTTGTGGACCCTCATTCTTCTCAGCTCCCACACTCTGTGTGATCTCATTCACTGTCATGACTGCTAATACCATCAAGATGTTAGTAATTCCTCCATCTCTCTCTTTCTAGTCCAGGCCTCTCTCCCGAGCTTACATCTTCCCTGAGTCCTGCTGCAGGCTCCACATATGTGCACAACCTTATGTGTCACCCTCTCCCCAAAGCCTGTCTCCCTCCTCAGTGTCTGTCTCTGCCTCTGCCCTTCCCCAGTTCTTCCTCGTGGACCCCCCAGGACCTCCCTGTTAGCATCCAACCCAGCTGCATCCCTGAGCTTAACTCTCTTTCCTTACTTCTGTTTCAGATGCACATCTGACTCAAAATTAAGTGCTCTGCTGGGAGCCTGGTTGTGCTGGCCCTGTCAAGACTGTGGAGTTCCTGCATGATTCTCCAAGATCACAGGACACAGAAACTAGAATGCCTTTAGAACCCTGGGAGCTGTCCAGCTGCCTGCCTGCTTCCAAGCACACCTCTCTGCCTTCCAGTCTGGGCCGTTTATTTTCTCTGTAAATGTTCTGTTCAAAAGCAGCCTTTTCTTGCTGGGCGCAGTGGCTCACGGTGATAATCCTAGCACTCAGGGAGGCCAAGGCAGGGATGGGGAGGGTGGATCACTTAAGCTCAGGAGTTCAGCCCTTTCCTGCTTCTCCCTGGGCAGTTGGCTAAACAGGATTGTTCAGAGTTCTTTTTTTTTTTTTTGAAACAGAGTTTCACTCTGTCAGCCCTGGGGTGGAGTACTATGGTGTCACGGCTCACAGCAACCTCAAACTCCTGAGCATAAGCAATCCTCCTGCTTCAGCCTTCTGACTAACTGGGACTATAGGAACCCACCATAACAACAGGCTAATTTTTCTACTTTTAGTAAAGATGGGGTCTCGCTGTTGCTCAGGCTGGTCTCACTCCTCCCAGAGTGCTAGGATTATAGGGGTGAGCCACCACACCAGCCAGGACTGTTCTAGTGACTGTGCATTGTCAATCAAAGCAGTCAGCAAACAAATCAGTGTCTTTCAGGTGCAAGTGTAAGTCTCCAGAAAAGAGACTGGGTTAGCCTTAGTCAAGAGCCCATTGCTGGTCCAGGGAGCTAAGGTTTCGAGGACTGGGCCTTGTAGCTACAGGGGAGGTGTGAGCTTCAAAAGGTGTGACCTTTCAAGGGAAAGTGGAGTCATGGGCTGGCAGCTATTTAAGATGTGATTTTTACATTCCTGCATAATCAAACAGAACAAAAATTTCTAAGAATTGGGTGGCGCCTGTGGCTCAGTGAGTAGGGCGCTGGCCCCATATACCGAGGGAGGCGGGTTCAAACCCGGCCCTGGACAAACTGCAACAAAAAATAGCTGGGCATTGTGGTGGGCACCTGTAGTCCCACCTACTTGGGAGGCTGAGGCAAGAGAATCACCTAAGCCCAGGAGTTGGAAATTGCTGTGAGCTGTGTGATGCCACGGCACTCTAACAAGGACAATAAAGTGAAACTCTGTCTCTAAAAAAAAAAAAAAAATTTCCAAGGATTACAACATGTAAGTTTACATAAATATCTAATGTCTTTGCCCACCTACCCTAGTTTACAGTTTCTGTAGCATCATTTACTTATTAATATTTTTTACCTCCTCACTTTTTTTCACCTTATTGCACTATAATTAGTAGTAACATGGTAGAAAGAACATTGTAAGGAAAATGTCCCATGAGCTTGTTCTTAAAAAATAAAATTTTAAATATACATTTGAATTCGTATTTCCCCTATAACGCAGTTATTAAATACAACAATAAATTAAAAGGCCTTTTCAGTCCATATTAATTGTTTCTGCATTTAAATATGACCTAGAAATATAAAATGAAAGAGATAATCAAAAGTATCATCCAGTTGCTTCTGACAGAAGGAAGTTTATAACCTGTGCATAAGTTCTTAGGAAATAATGTCACTAGGAAATCTTTGATGGTCCCCTTATGGGTAAAAAAAAAATTTTAGAAAATTTATTTTCAGATCAGCATATTGTAGCATAATTCTTAAAGAAATTTTTACTTTAAATCAGTTTTATTGTAAGCCTGGAAAAGAAACAGGACTAGGAGATGAACCTAGTGTTGACAAGAACCTGGTGAGATAAAAAGAAATATAATGTGGGACCACTTGTTTTTAAGAAATGAAACTCTGGATTTATGCACCAGCTTTAAAATAATCTCTCTAGGCACACTGTGCAGCAGCTATCTGGATCTCTTCTGAAGTTTTTTAGTAGGTTTCAAACAAAAACAGATACCTTTGTTTCAGGATAGTGATTCTTTGATCCTCTATTAATTTATTAACAAATATTTTTGGGCAGCGCCTGTGGCTCAGCGGGTAGGGTGCCGGCCCCATAAGCCAAGGGTGGCGGGTTCAGACCAGGCCCCGGCAAACTGCAACAAAAAAATAGCCAGGGGTTGTGGCAGATGCCTGTAGTTCCAGCCACTCAGAGGCTGAGGCAGGAGAATAGCCTAAGCCCGGCAGTTGGAGGTTGCTGTGAGCTGAGACACCACTGCACCCTACCGAGGGCAATAAAGTGAGATTCTGTCTCTAAAAAAAAAAAAAAATTAACAAATATTTTCTAGGTATGAATTAGATACACACACATACACATATATATGGTAGGTGTAGTTCAGGATATATAGTAGAGTGTCAAAAAACCTTTTGTCCAAGTAGCAAGGACATAAGATACATCCCTGGAAGCTATATTAAAAGGTAACACATCTACCCTTGTGCACTGCTGGTGGGAGTGTAAATGGCATAGCCACTATGGTAAACAGTATGACAGTTTCTCAAAAAATGAGAACCAGAGTTACCATGTGACCCAGCAATTCCACTTCTGGATACATGGCCAAAAGAATTGAAAGCAAAAACCCAAACACTACTCATGTTTGTAGTAGCATTTTTTTCACAATAGCCAAAAGATGGAAGCAATGGAAGTATCCATTGACAGATGAATGAATAAACAAAATGTGCTGTATATATTCAATAAGATATTACTCAGCCTCAAAAAGAAAAGAAATTCTGACACATGTTGTAATGTGTATGAAAGTTAAAAGGAAATAAGCTAGTCACAAAAGAACAAATACTGTATGATTCCACTTATGTGAGATACCCAGAGAAGTCAAATTCATAAGACAGAAAGTAGAATGGTAGTTGCTGGAGGTGGGAGGGTGTTGAAGGGGAGAAAGGATTGGAGAGTTGGTGTTTAATGGGGGCGGGATTTCAGTTTGGGATGGTGAAAAAGTTTTGGGGATGGATGCACAGTGATGTGAATGTAATGCCACTAAATGGTACCTTTGAAATAGTTAAAGTAATAAATTTTATGTTGTGTATATTTTACCACAGTTTTAAGAAGGCGTACATCTCTAAGAAACCAAGTAATCTTAGGGATCCAAAATGGGAGAATTTACTTTCTCAAGGGGATGTTGGAGCAGGTAGGCAACATGTGTGGTGGGTAGAGTCAGAAGTCCTGGGTCTCAATTCCACTCTGTTGCATAGTGGGGTATAACCTTGGACGAGTGACATAGAGGGAGTGTAACATGGGGGTTCATCAGGAGGATGCTGAATCAGATGACTCATTTGAATCACAGTTCATTTACCAGTCTTGTGACCTCAGGTCAAATTAAATCAGACATCTTGAAGTCTTGGTTTCTTTAACTTTAAATGGGGAGGTTAATGCACACTGCTAGGTGATTATGAAGGTTTAATTAGATGTAGGATGAAGGCCGGGCGTGGTGACTCATGCCTGTAATCCCAGCACTCTGGGAGGCTGAGTCAGGTGGATTGCCTGAGTTCACAGGTTCAAGACCAGCCTGAGCAAGAGCGAGATCCCGCCTCTAAAAATAGTCTGGCATTATGGTGGGCACCTGCAGTTCCAGCTACACTGGAACCTGAGGCAAGAGAATTGCTTTAGCCTAGGAGTCTGAGGTTGCTGTGAGCTCTGTCTCAAAAGAAAAAAAAAATTATATGCAGTATGAGAAACCATTAGCACCGTGCCTGCCACAAACTAAGCGCCCAGTGTAGTAGCTTTTATTTTCTGAAACTTACCTATAAAATATAGTTAATGTTACTTGTCTTAAAACTTTTCAATTATTTTGAGGGTCAATTAAGATTATGTGGAATATTTTCACATAGAGGTTAGAAAGCAGTGTTGAAGATAATAAACTTCAGGCATGCATTCCTATCAGAGAGAACAGCATGAGCAAAAGGCCGCAGGCTGAAAGTATGGGAACATTAGCGCTGATTATAATGAAAAGGATTAGTGGGAAATAAGGTTGGAGAGATAGAAATGGGATAGTTTATGGAGGGCCTTGAAGGCCCAGCTGAAGTGCACATTGCAGAAGTGGATTCCATGGAATGTTAAGTGGGAGAGAGAGGGCAGGGATCATGCCATGATTTGATTCAGCATTGAGGGTTAAAAATTTGGAGGGTTTATGAGACTACCTTCAAGATAGTTCCTAATGATCCTCATTTTGTTCTCTCTCTCTCTCTTTTTTTTTTGTGAGACACAATCTCATTGTGTCCCCTTGGTAGAGTGTTGTAGCATCATAGCTAACAGCAACCACAAACTCTTAGGCTCAAGCAATCCTCATGCCTCAGTCTCTCAAGTATCTGGGAGTACAGGCACCTGTCATGATACTGGGCTATTTTTAGAGACAGGGTCTCCCTCTTGCTCAGGGTGGTCTTGAACTCCTGAGCTTAAGCAATCTACCTGCCTGGGCCTCCAGGAGTGCTAGGATTACAGGTGAGCCACTGTGCCTGTCTTGATCTCTTGATGATCAAGCTTCATGCAACTCCTTCTTTTTCTTTGAGTGTCACCTTGCTCTAGTGACTTGCTTCAAAGAAAAAGAACAAAAGCAGGGGGCGGCGTCTGTGGCTCAGTGAGTAGGGCACCGGCCCCATAGACTGAGGGTGGCAGGTTCGAACCCGACCTGGCCAAACTGCAACAACAACAACAAAAAAAAATAGCCGGGCATTGTGGCAGGTGCCTATAGTCCCTGCTGCTCAGGAGGCTGAGGAAGCGAATCGCCTAAGCCCAAGAGCTGGAGGTTACTGTGAGCTGTGACGCCACATCACTCTACCGAGGGTGACAAAATGAGACTCTGTGTCTAAAATAAATAAATAAATAAGAAAAAGAACAAAAGCAAAAGTGATAGGATGTGACTTCTGAGATTAGGTTCCAAAAAGAACGACTTCTGTCTTGCTTGCCCTCCCTTCCTCTCTGCCTTTCTCACCCTATTGGAAACCAGATGCCATGCTGTGAGCTGCCCTGTGGAAAGGCCCAAGGGTGAGGTCTCTGGACAACAGTCGCCGAGCACCTGAGGCCTGCCAGCAGCCAAGTGAGCAGCTGGAAAGTGGATCTTCCTCCAGGTGTGACTTGAAGTGACAGCAGCCCCAGCTGTCACCTTGACTGGAGCTTCATGAAGACCCTAACCCAGAGGCACCTGGCTAAGTTAAATGCAGATTCCTAACACAAAGAAACTGTGAAATAACAAATATTTGTTATTTCAAGCCAACACGTTTTTGAGGTAATTTATTACACAGCAATTATGAAGGTTATTAGACGTATAACTAATAGATAACTAATAAGCAATTAGAAGGTTATTAGACGTATAACTAATAGATAACTAATACCGGGAATGATGAGTTCAAAGCCTCTGGCAGGCCATAGGGGGAGGTCCGGTTGTTACAGAAGGCGGTGGAATTCTGAGCAGGGGGTAGGAGCTGGAGTTAAAGCTTTGAGGCTGGCTAAGGGTGAATTTTCTGGATTTCTGAGGGTGAAAGTATAAGAAGAGAAGAGAAAAGAAAGGAAAGAGGAATAGAAAGATGAGGGAAGAAGACACCGAGGAAAAAACAAAGGGAATACTAAAGGAAGGGTAAGGGGAGGAGAGATCAAGAAAGAAGAAAAGGAGGAGAGAACAGCGTGAACCTTGGGATGTAGAGATGGGAAGCAGATCAGAGGTTTGCCTTTTACAATGCACTGTCTCAGCACTGTTGTGCTTAGTTTTCACTACAGCTCAGTGCAGTGGGTTTTATTATTATGATTGCCATTTACAGATGGGAAAGCTGAAAGGTTAGATACCCTGGCCAAGGCCAAGTAGCCATTCAGTACTGAAGCTAGGATTCAAATCTAAGTTGGCTTGTTACCAGATCCAGAGTCCGTCCGTCCTTCCTTCCTTCCTTCCTTCCTTCCTTCCTTCCTTCCTTCCTTCCTTCCTTCCTTCCTTCCTTCCTTCTTTCTTTCTTTCTTTCTCTTACTCTGTGGCCCTGGTAGAGTGCCAAGACTTCATTGGAGCTCACAGCAACCTCAAACTCTTGGGCTCAAGTTATACTCTTGCCTCAGCCTCCTGAGTAGCCTGAGACTGGGACTACAGGCACTTGCCACCATGCCCAGGTAGTTATTTCTATTTTTAGTAGAGAGGAAGTCTTGCTCTTGCTCAGATCGGGCTTAAACTCCTGAGCTCAAGCAATCCACCACCTTGGCCTCCCAGAGTGTTAGGATTAGAGGTGTGAGCCATCATGCCTGGCCCAGATCCAGAGCTCTTAACTAAAAGGTTGCAGTGTTTACACCTGTACTTTTTCTTTGTTAGACACTGGCTTCCTTATTATAATAGTTAAAATTAGGTTTGGGGCAGGCATGGTAGCTCATGCCTATAATCCTAGTGCTTTGGGAGACCAAAGTGGGAGGATCACTTGAAGCCAGGTGTTCCAGATCAGCTGGAGCTAAAGCAAGACCCCATATCTACGAACAATAGAAAAATTAGGCAAATGTGGTGGCATGTATCTGTAGTCCAGCTACCTTGGAGGCTGAGGCAGGAGATTCACTTGAGCCCAGGACTTTGAGGTTACAATGAGCAATGGTGATGCCACAGTACTGCAGTCTGGGCAACAGTGAGACCCTGTCTCAAAAACAAAAACAAGACTAGCTTTGGCTGCATATACTGGAAATAAGTATATAGTAGTAGCATTATTCTGAGAATTTTATTCCTTCTTCATTAAGAGATGTCTGACGGAAGAGGAGGCATCAAGGGCTGATATCAGATGGTGGCATTAGGGTACCACATTGTGGCCCAGGTACTTAAGTTTCTGCTTCATTATCCCAGCATACAACCTCCATTCTCAAGATAATCTTATGGCCCAAGATCACAGGCTTGGAAAAGGAGAAAAAAATAAAAAAGCAAAAGGAACCCATCTTAACTAAGTTTGGTCCCTTTAAGTAGGCTTCTTAGAAATCCCACACAAGTAGACCAATTAAAGGGACGGTGTCCAATAAGACTGCCTTCACTTCAGATATCTGTCACATGTTCAGGGTTCCCTGGGCCACTTGCACTTCTGACCAATTGACTGCAAATTTGGGTGTTCTGACGACGCCCTCATGTTTGATAATTTGTTAAAATAACACAGAACTCAGGAAAGCAGTAGTGATTACAGTTTAATTATAAAGGATATGAATCAGGGCAAATGAAGAGGTCAAGGGTAAGGGCTAGGAGGGTCCTGAATGCAGAGTTTCCATGCCTTCTCCCTGTCATTTAAGGGCATATCAACACCCTGCTGGTCCGTCAGTGTATTCACCAAGCAAGAGTTTCTTTTAGCTTTGGTGTCTGGAGTTTTTTTGTTTGTTTGTTTGTTTGTTTTTTGTAGTTTTTGGCCGGGGCTGGGTTTGAACCCGCCACCACCGGCATATGGGGCCGGCGCCCTACCCCTTTGAGCCACAAGCACCGCCCTGGTCTCTGGAGTTTTTATTAGGGTTTCATTAAATAGGCATGGCTGACTGAATCACTGGCCTTGTGGTCGAATTCAATCTCCAGCTCTCTCAAAGCCCCAACCCTCTAATTATGGCTGGTGTTTCTGGTGACCAGGCACCATCCTGGGTCATCTCCTTAGCATAAAATCAGGTGTGACCACAGGCTCATAAATGATAAAGACACTTCCATAACTTGGCGTATTCCAAGAGTTTTAGATATTATCTCAAAGGAACCCAGCACAAAGACAAAACACTTTTTTTTTTTTTTTTTAGACAGTCTCAAGCTGTTGCCCTGGGTATCATAGCTCACAACAACCTCCATCTTTTGGGCTCAAGAGATCCTCTTGCCTCAGTTTTTCTATTTTTAGTAGAGATGGGGTCTCACTTTTTGCTCAGGCTGGTCTGGAACTTGTGAGCTCAAGCAATCCACCCGCTTCAGCCTCCCAAAGTGCTAGGATTACAGGCATGATCCAACCCACCTAGCTGACAAATTTTTTGTCATACATCATCTCCCCAATCTGTAGTAGTTTCTATTATGTGCCAGGCATTGTGCTATGCCATTGCATTCATCCATCTGACTATCCATCCATCCTTTATAGTGCTATATCAGCTTTGCTGCAAGTAACAGAAAACCCAACCAATAGGAATTTTAAAATTGGAATTGACAGGCTGGGCACGGCAGCTCACACCTGTAACCCTAACACTCTGAGAGGCTGAAGCAGGTGGATCACTTGAGCTCATGAGTTCAAGACCAGCCTGAGTAAGAGCCAGACCCCGTCTCTAAAAATAGCTGGATGTTGTGGCAGGTGCCTGTAGTCTCAGCTACTTGGGAGGCTGAGGCAAGAGTATTGCTTGAGCCCAATAGTTTGAGGTTCCTGTGAGCAATAACACGAGGGGACTTAACCCCAGAGCGACAGAGTGAGACTTTGTCTCAAAAAAAAAAAAAAAAAGGAATTGAATTTACTCACAAAACTAGAAATCCATCGGTAAGCCATTGCTGGTTTTGTTCAGATATTCAACAATGTCTGCAGACACATAGGCCCTTCCTATCTTTCTGCCACTCTTATCACTTTTTTTTTTTTATTAATGATTTGTGTTAGAATTTTTTTTTTTTTTGAGATGGAGTCTCACTCTTTCACCCTGGGTAGACAGATCTTGGCAGCCCACAGAAACCTCAAACTCTTGGGCTTGAGCAAACCTCCTGCCTCAGTCTCCCAGGTAGCTGGGACTACAGGCGTCCACCACAATGCCTGGCTAGTTTTTCTTTTCTGTTCTTTTTTTTTTTTTTTGAGACAGAGCCTCAAGCTGTTACCCTGGGTAGAGTACTGAGGCATCACAGCTCACAGCAACCTCCAATTCCTGGGCTCAAGCGATTCTCCTGCCTCCACCTCCCAGGTAGCTGGGACTACAGGCGCCCGCCACAACACCTGGCTTTTTTTTTGGTTGTAGTTGTCATTGTTGTTTGGCGGGCCCAGGCTGGATTTGAACCTGCCAGCTCAGGTGTAGGTGGCTGGCGCCTTAGCTGCTTGGGCCATAAGCGCTGAGCCTCTGTTCTTTTTTTTTTTTTTTTGAGACAGAGTCTCAAGCTGTTGCCCTGGTAGAGTGCTGTGGCATCAAAGCAACCTCAAACTTTTGTGCTCAAGTGATTCTCCTGCCTCAGCCTCCCAAGTAGCTAGAACTACAGGCGTCCACCACAACACCAGACTATTTTTTGGTTGTAGTTGTCATGGTTGTCTGGCAGGCCCGGGCTGGATTTGAACCTGCTAGCTCCAGTGTATGTGGCTGGCACCCTGCCCACTGAGCTATGGGCGCCACCGAGCTGCCTGGTTTTTTGCTTTTTTTTTTTTTTTAGTAGAGAGGGAGTCTTACTCTTGCTCATGTTGGCCTCAAACTCCTGAGCTCAACCAATCCATTTGTCCTCCCAGTACTAGCTTTACAGGCATGAGCCACAGTACCTGGCCTTCTTGAAGAATAATTATAGAGAAAAATGAGAAGCTGGGACCAAGAGTTTTCTAAGACTCCATACCGTGTTTCCCCTATTATTAACATCTTACATTAATACAATACATTTGTTACAATTAATAAACCAATAGTGATACATTAGTATTAACCGAAATGCATATATTATTCAGATTTCCTTAGTTTTAAATTAAGTCCTTTTTCTGTTCCACGATCCAATCCAGAATGCTATATGACCTGTCTCCTTAGGCTCTTCTTGGTTGTGACAGTTTTTTAAAGCCATTATTGGTCTTTGTTTTTACGAATTTTTTTTTTTTTTTTTTTTGAGATGGGTTCTCACTCTGTCACCCAGCTTAGAGTACAGTGGCATTGTTATAGCTCACTGCAATTTCAGTCTGTGGGCTTAAATGATCCTCCTGCCTCAACCTCTCAAGTCATTGGGTCTATAGGCACCATGCCTGGATAATTTTTTCTACTTTTTGTAGAGAAGGAGTTTCCCCATGTTGCTCAGGCTGGTCTCAAATTCCTGGCTTCAAGTGATCCTCCTGCCTTGGCCTCCCAAAGTGCCAGAAATATAGGCATGAGCCACCACACCTGGTCAGCCATTCTTATTTTTGATTACCTTGACATTTACAGGGAGTACTGGTCAGATATTTTGAAAAATATTCAATTGGAATTTGTACAGTGTTTTCTCATGATGAGAATGGGGTTATAGAGTTGGTCTGAGGGGTGTAGGTTATTGTTAAGTGATTTAACAGCATGTCCCCCCTAAACAGGCTTGACTAGTTCTTAAAAACAAAAACAAAGGGAAGGGGGCTATGAGTTTTAGGAAGAAGACCACAGAAATGAACCACCAAACAGTGTTGCTTTTATCCTCATATTATTATTTCATTATCAACGAGATGGCTGCTGTCACTACTCCACTATCAGGGCTACATTCAAAGATGGAAAGAGGCAGAGGAAGGAAGGAGAGAAGACCCATGGCTGTCTCTTTCTTTTTTTAAATTAGTGAGGTTACCCCTACTGCGGACAGGCTCAGAAGGCGGGCGACGGGATGCTCACACTTGCCTTAGACTTTGGGAATGAGCATGTTGCCATCAGAATAAAATCAGGATCTATCAACGTGGAAGGAAGGAGGCAGATGACTGTGCCAGCTCCAGGTGCTGCTATGGATGAGACTGCATTGTTCTGGGTGCTATGAGGAATCAAGGGACAGAAGACATGGGGCTTTCTGTCACACTTGCCAGAAAATTTGTAATCCATTAAATATTCTCTTTTAAAGGTAGAAGGGTAAACTGTTATCTCACTGATTCTTTGTTTAACTCATTAAATGTATCCCTAGAGCAGTGGTTCTCAACCCGTGGGTTGCAACCCACAAGAACTATATTAAAGGGCTGCAGCATTAGGAAGGTTGAGAACCACTTCCCTAGAAGATGAACATTTGTCACATGTCTCATGTGCTATCAACTGTAAATCTCAGTTCTGAAGCAATGCTTCTAAAGCAATGAAGCAATGATGTGTTTTCAGAATAAGCCTTTAGTCAGTTTCCCCAAAGTGATAGGTCGGCAAGTCTAACTATCTTTTAGATGTCTACTTAATGTGTAGAACACAAATGTCCTCATGCTATAATTGGGTAAATGAGGTGAAAGCTATGCTGATTAGTATGATGGAAGCACTCCAATTTGTACAAATAATCAACACATTGAAAATGGCATAAATGTATTACGAGCTATGTACAAAAGACTTAATAAAAAAAATCAGTTATATTATTCTGACATCTCAAAATACCCCGTTCTTGACATGCTTATGACTTAGATGGGAAAACTAACAGAGGTGAATCAGGAGCACTCCACATAGAACTTACTAGTAGTGATAGATTAGGTATTAGGGGCAACTATTCTGAGGGAGTTTAGAGCCGACAAATGTTAGTGAAGGCAGGCAGGGCAGAAAAGCTGCAGAAAGATGGGGTTATAGGTGGCCTTGAAGGATGGTCTGACTGTCCTTGGTCTTGGTTTCCTTCCTTCCCTGCCACGAGATCCATGTTCCATTGTTTATTCTCTCTCTCTCTTTTTGATTCACAGTCTCACTTTGTCCCCTCTGTAGAGTGCTATGGTTTCATAGCTCACACCAACTTCAAACTCTTGGGCTCAAGCAATCCGCTTGCCTCAGCCTCCCAAGTAGCTGGGACTAAAGGCACCTGCCACGACACTCATCTAGTTTTTCTACTTTTAGTAGGAAAGGGATCTCCCTGTTGGCTCAGGCTAGTCTGGAACTCCTGAGCTCAAGAAGTTCACCCACCTCAGCCTCCCAGAGTGCTAGGATTACAGGCATGAGTCTCTGTGCCTGGCCTTATTCTCTTTTCATTAAGCATGGAGTTACTTATTATTATTAATTTTCAGTGCATATGTTAAGGCCTTGTGATTTTTTTCCTCAGTAATCGTAATAAAATTACTTTTTTTTTTTTTTGTTACAGAGTTTCACTCTGTTGCCCTGGGTAGAGTGCTGTGGCATCACAGCTCACAGCAACCTCAAACTCTTGGGTTTAAGTGATTCTCTTGCCTCAGCTTCCCAAGTAGCTGGGACTACTGGTGCCCACCACAATGCCTGGCTATTTTTTTTTATTGTAGTAGTCATTGCTGTTTTTAGCATGCTTGGGCTGGGTTTGAACCCACCAGCCTCAGTGTATATGTATATGGCCAGCATCCTAACCACTGAGCTATGGGCACTGAGTCTTTTTTTTTTTTTAAGAGACGAGTTCTTACTATATTGCCCAGGCTAGAGTGAAGTGGCTATTTACAGGGGTGGCCATAGTATACCGCAGCTTTAAACTCCTGGGCTCAAATGATCCTCTGCTAAGCCCCATGCGTAGCTGGGACTATGGGTGTGCACCACTGTGCAAGACTTTTTCCCCCCCAGAAATAGTCTCCCTGTGTTGCCCAGGCTGCCCTCAAAGACTTGGATTTAAGTGATCCTCTTGCCTCTGCCTCTCAAAGAGCTGGGACTATAGTCACATGCCACTACCCTTGGCTAAATGACGTGTTTTGTTCTTGTTTTTCGATTTTTTGTTTTTTTGAGACAGAGTCTTACTCTGCAGCCCTGGGTACAGTGCCTTAGTGTCATGGCTCATAGCAACCTCAAACTCCTGTGTTCAAGAGATTCTCTTGCCTCAGACTCCCAAGTAGCTGAGACTATAGCTAAAATGCCCAGCTAGTTTTTCTGTTTTTAGTAGGTATCATGGCGGGGGGGAGGGGGTCTGTGGGGTGGTCTTGCTCTTGCTCAGGCTGGTCTTAAACTCCTAAGCTCAGGCGATCCACCTGTTGTGGCCTCCCAGAGTGGTAGGATTACCGGTGTGAGCCGCCATACCCAGTCTCTTCCCCTGCTCACAGTGTTTTTTAAGATACTTCATAGCCAAGATTTAAATTGGAGCTCAGGCGATCCACCTGCCCTGGCCTCCTAGGGAGTTAGAATTCCAAGTGTGAGCCACCACTGACCCCACTTTTTTTCCATAGAGCTTTATAAGACAGTTTTCACAGCCAAGATTTAAATTGAAGCTCCAGTTCTTACCGGCTTTTTGGTCTTGAGCAAGTTCTTTACCATCTCTCCTTTTTTTTTTTTTTTTTTTTTTTTTGGAGACAGTCTCATTTATTGCCCTTGGTAGAGCCATGGCATCACAGCTCACAGCAACCTCCAGCTCTTGGGCTTAGGTGATTCTCTTGTCTCAGCCTCCCAAGTAGCTGGGAGTACAGGCACCCAGCACAATGCCTGGCTATTTTTTTGTTGCAGTTTGGCCGGGGCTGGGTTCAAACCTGCCACCCTCGGTACATGGGGCTGGGGCCCTACTCACTGAGCCACAGACGCCCCCCCCCCCACCCGTCTCTCCTTTTGTTTCATATTTAATGATAATCCCAACCAGGCTGTTTTAAGACTATAATAAGATGAGGCAAAGGGACACTAAGCATAGTGTCCCACCCATAGAAAGTGTTCGATAATGGAATCTGATGCGATAGACATTGATGCTAGAGGTAATGGTGATGTTGATATAAACTCATGGAAAGGGATTGCTATGAACATGCCTCTACTTGATTTTCACCACTTTGTCACTGTTAACCGTACATGCATGTCCACTCACCAAAAGTAAATTTCATTTTCTTTGGCTTTCCAATAATCACTGCCTTAGAAATAGCAAAGCTGTATTCAGGTACTCAAGGAGATTCTATTCTATTATCTGTGAAAGCATCAACCATGTGACTCAGATTACTGAGTGAAAATAAGGCATCATTCCACATGAGATTCTGGCTCAAGCACAGGAGATCTCGAAACATCTGCAATTAGTTGACACTGTTTATTGGGATTTAGAAACCAATCTAAAAGAATTTATACTTTAAATCAGTAGCAGTTGTCAATGAGCCTATGAGAGAATCCTAGCAGGGACCCTCAGGCTTCCATTATAATTCATTGATAATAACATAAAGAGAAGACTTCCAAGAAGGTCATTCTAATTCATTCCTTTAATGCAAAATTATGGTATCAAGTTTCCGTATCACTGAATGACCATGGGTTAGAGGTGTGTACTATAAAATAACTCTGGTTTTTAGACATTTAACAAGTTGTTTTATTCCTAATTGCTGGCATTTGCTTAACTGTTTTCTTAATTCTAATTTATGTTTTTATGTTTCAGTTTGTTTACATAGCACATAGTTCCCAATTGCCTTTATTTGCTTAAGTGTTTCTTTCATTTTATTTGCATTTTTTAATATGTTGCTTTACTTATATAATTCATTGTTTGGAGTGGGCTAGAAATAACCATAAATCCCCATTGCTAATTAGCCTCATCCTCATGACTGATTAGTAAAGATTATGAGCCTAGAAAAAGAGCAGGGAGGAGGCCTAATAGTGAGTCACAGAATCACTGAATTTTAGAGCTGGAAGAAATCTTAAAGCTTAAGTTATCTTTCAGTTAGAATTTTGTGATTTTGCACCTTTGATGTTGGCGAATTATGAAACGTCTTGCTCCTTTATGCAAAAATGTATAAGGATTTGGTGACAGTTTTGAAAAACTAGAATGAAGAAAAAACCCAATGATGCCGATGAGTAACCTATAATGGGAGCTTGAAAGAAGAATTAGAAACTTGACATATCTATGGGTTACAGAAGAGCAGGGAATATTAATGAAAATGAAGGGGGTTCTTCTTTGGAGGTAAAGCAGAGTGGATTGTTTGTAACTCCCTCCTCAGCAGCTGTGCAGTTTGTAAGGATTTTAGCTTGCCTAACTGTAAGCTTAGCTATTAGCTTTGCAGTGGGGAGTATTTAAAAGTACACACAACATATGAAGGAAAGAATCTGGAACAGAGTAGCTTGCTTCATTCCAAGAATCCATCTGGCATTTAAAGAACTGCTTGTCCTACATTAAACCCTGCCGCGTAAAAGCCATTTTTCATATCCGCACACCCCTATTTTTGGTTTCAGGTAAGACAGCTTACTGAGTTTGGGGAAGCAATAAGAAGACTTTTCAGAACCATCTATCCAAATGACTCATCTAGGGTGAGCTCCATGAATCCAACATGCGGAAAACATGTTGAAGCTCCCGCCTGGGAAATCAGCTTAAGAGAAAGCTCAAGTCTTCGTAATAGGTGGCAGTCCAGACTCCAAAACAATGTGAGCCTTTAGTTATTTGTAGGCAGAGTACAATCTAAGTGTTATAGATATGAACATCTGTGGCCAGAGTGGCTAAAATTAAATGACTCATAGTGGTGGGTAAGTCGAGAAGTAAAAGGTACCATCTGGACAAAGGTACCTTTGCAATAAAGAGCTCGTTTTTTGCAGATTGGGTACTTCCGGAGGCATCTTAATAGCAAACGCTGCCAAAGAAGTAACCCCTAGATTATCGGGAGTTGCAGAGTATGTAAAATGTTGTAAACCTTGAAATTAGTCCTGGAGTTTAGGCACTTTCCCTCCTCCCAGACCCAATTTTTCTGTTCTTTCAAGGCAAAGTGTATGGCACTCAGTTCCGCTCAGTTCAGACTTCAAGCATTTCAGACAGGAGGCTTCCACCTTTAACTAGTCACTGCTTGAGGGAAAGCGTAAGGACCGGTTGCTTGCTCGAACGCCGAGCAGCACCCGCTCGGTTACTAGGGCGACCGAGGGCGAGGGCGGGGCGGGGCCCCGCCGATCTTTCCCCGCCTCTGTCCAGGACCTTTCGAACGCTCCAATTGGGGCAGCCCTTTCTTGCCTCTCTCCCGCCCCGTTCGGCTACGAGCGCAATGCGATTGGCCCGGGTTGGGTACCCAGAGGGTACCACCCCCTGATTTGAAGAGCGGGAAAGTGTACCAGGCGCTCCCCTAGGCGTGAAGCTCATAGGTGCTGCGGGGTACCATACGCTAGCTTTGGAACGAGTTGCCCCCTGTCCCATACACAATCCTCGCATCCATGACTGCTACCAGAAGGGAGCTGGAGTCGGGGTGGCGGCACAACATTTGCGGGCCCGGGTGGCCCATCCCGGGGGACCAGGACGCGGAGAGGAGCGAGGATCCGGCAGCACACTCTCAGGCGCTGGGATCAGAGGCCAGAGGGGGCGGGCCGAGCTCCAGGGGTGGTGCCAGCGGCGGCGGCGGGAGACGTAAGGCCCAATGAGCACGCGCACCGCCCTCGGGGGCGGGGCGTGCGGAGAGCTCCCCCGCCCTCCTGCTCACTCCCACCCCTCCCCCCAGGCGCCAGGGCCGCAGTGAGTGAGTGGCACTGGCAGCCTGTCAATCCCTCAGCCGAGCGGCCTTCGAGCCCGGTCCGCGGCGGCTGCTGGCTGGGTGCGCAGTTCCAGCAGTGGCGGCGGCGACTTCTCCCGGCCCATCAATCTGCTGTCCGCCCGGCGCGCGGCCCGCCGGGGCCCTCCACCCGGCTCCGCGCCCCCGCCGCGCCCGCCCGCCCGCTCCCAAACTTTCGTCCTCCGCCCCCCTCGCTCCCCGCGGCCCGCCCGCCGGCCTCCTTCGCCGCCGCCCGCCGCCGCCGCTCCCTCCCTCGGGGCCGCCAGGGCTCGGATCCCGCCCGGCCGAAGCGGCGGAGGCGGCGGCGGCGGCGGCCGAGGGAGGGGAGTGCGCAGGCTGGCGCGGGGGGCGGCCGGCGTCCCGGCAACTCGGCCGGCTCTGAGGAGCAAGTTGTGCTGGGCCGCCCGGCGGGGTGAGCGGCGGCTAGAAGGCGGCGCGGCGGCCGCGTGAGGGCAGCGGTCGCCGCTGCCTCCGCCTTCGCCACCTCCGCGGAGTCCGGCGCTTCCGCCCGCCGCTTCTCTCCAGCCTCGGCGGCGGCGGAAGCCCGAGCCGGGCGCCGGTCCGCACCGCCTCAGCCGCCGGCCCCGCCGGCCCGGCCGCCCCCTCCCCGCGCGGGCGGGGAGCGAGCGGCCGCCTCCCCTCCCCCTCCCCCTCTTTCTTCTCCTCCCTCGTCGCTGCCGCCGCCGCCGCCTCCGCCTCAGCCTTCGCCTCAGCCGCCGCCCGCTCCCGCCCGCGAGCGGCGGGATGGACGATCAATCCAGGATGCTGCAGACTCTGGCCGGAGTGAACCTGGCCGGCCACTCGGTGCAGGGGGGCATGGCCCTGCCGCCTCCCCCGCACGGCCACGAAGGGGCGGACGGCGACGGCAGGAAGCAGGACATCGGCGACATCCTCCACCAGATCATGACCATCACCGACCAGAGCTTGGACGAGGCGCAAGCAAAGTTGGTGTCGTCTCATTAAGCATCTTTTGTGTGTGTGCGGGAGCCGGGCCCGCGGCAGTGTCCGGGCCCGGGGTGCGCCCGGGGCAAGGGCCTCAGCCCGTGGCCAGGAACTTTCTCCGAAACCCGCCGCCTGCCCTGGCCTCTGGGGGACTTGCCCGCGCTCCCCTTCGCAGGTGGGAGTAGGCAAAGTTGCTCTTAGGGCTCGGACGGAGTTGGTGCGGCGCGGATTTTGGGTTTTTATTTTCAACCCTGTCCTGCTCTCTCGCAGCCCGGCCCCGTCCCACGGATTTAAACCTCCCGCTGGACCCCCGCGCGCGCCGCCGGAGCAGGGCCCCGGGCCGCGCCGGAGGGAAGTACAACTTTCTCCTCCGGCCCGGAGTCCCGGCGCCCTCTCTCCTCAGCCGCGGGACGGCCCCGCGGTGCGGGCGGTCGCCCCAGCCCTGCGCGGGGCGATGGGCTGTTCCCTGGCGGATCGGGGTGCGAGCGGCCAAGTTCTCGGGGAGGGAGGGCCGCCTGGCAAACTTTGCGGAGCTGTCACCCGCCCGCTGGCCGCAGTCGGCTGTCTGGCCGCTCCGCGCCCGCTCCACCTACCGAGGGCGGGCGTGGAGCCCCTTCGCGCCGGTCCCCACCCCCGGGTGGCCACAGCACGTCCCCGGAGCGGGGCTTCCCTCGCGGGTTCGCATCTGTGGTCGCCGAGGCTGCTGCCTGCTGGGCAGAGGGGTCGTCCGCTTCGCTCCAGCTGGAGCTTTCGCCGCCGAGGCTTGCTGGCTGTCGCAAGCTAGTCAACTCGAGTTTTTAGTGACTTCCCATGGTCTATAAGAGACTTCCAAAATACGGGGCCGAAATTAAATCTTGGGTCTAACTTAAAGGAAGGCGCCATATTATTCCATAGGTGATGCTTAATACCTTTGTGTTTTGTTATTTGTTTTTTAGGAAACATGCCCTGAACTGTCACAGAATGAAACCCGCGCTCTTCAGCGTCCTGTGTGAGATCAAAGAGAAAACAGGTAAGATGATGCGCCCTGCAGTGGCCCGGGAGACCCCCGAAGTGGGGTCGGAGCTACTCCTTCGACTCTCCAGTTGAGAGCTGCTGCTTTTGGGCACCGCCATCTTTGATCATTCTCTCCTTCGCCCGTCCTGATCTTGAGAAAAAAACTGCAATAAATCTGGAGTCGATTTTTCAATTCTGCTCCTGGTGTAAAATGAAATGTAGGTGCGGATAGGGCTGGGTCGCCGTCCTGAGGCGGCCACCCCTGGCTGCAGGTGGGGAGGGCCCGGAGCGCCAGCCGCCCTGCCCTCTCTAGTCTCCTTTCCGCCTTGTTTGTGTGTCAGTTTTTAAAAGGAGCAACGGGAGACTGGATGCCAGGACCGAGTTCCCGGGAGAAGCATAGCCCGAACTTTGTTTTACTTAGACAGCGTTGAGCTTCAGATCTACAGATAGAAGAATAGATGCAATTCAGCAGACTCCCAGTAGCACGTTTGAATTACTGTTTTAGGTGGGAAGGTTACTTTTAAGAATTGAGGAAGAGTAATAATTTGTATTGTCATATTCCATGTATTCCATGTACTAATACTTTCATTAAATTTTATATCTTGAGGTCATTACGCTGGTAACTGTATCTAAAGTACAAAGTAGAAAAAGGTCTACAGATGAAGGTTAAACAATTTTGAAGTGTTCAAGTCAGGGGAGATATGAGAAGACAGGTTTTGCAGAAGCCCTCCCTGAACTGAAAACTAAGGGTGTATATTAGGCACATTTTTGACAATTCATTTCAATGTAACTTTCTTTTCAGACTTTTTTTCCCCCAGACTTTCTTAATTGAAGATATTTAAGTTGAGGTGAGGTAATGGCTCAAGTTGAAGTAGAGATTTAATGTAGGTATTTTAGTATGTATTTGGCATTATCTTCCTTTCATATGGCAAACAAGCACATTAAACAAGCTTTGCTGTTGATTTCCGTGTGTCCGGTCTATGGTATTTTAAAGTTGCCTTTTTTTATGTTAGAGTGATAGAAAAAGTTAAAGTCCAAGATATAGCAATATCCAAGTGATGCTATTCAAAAGGTTAAATGTGATTGTGTTTAAATTGAGTGTACAAATAATAGCATACTGCATGTAATTGTTAGGTTGATATTCGAGTTGTCCCTTTTTTAAACAGATTTTTCACTTTGCAGTACTATTACGATCCTAAAATTAATTAAGAAAAGATGATGGGTTATCTATTAAACCATAATTAACAGCGGATAATAAGAGAGCCTAAAGAATACATTCTTGCTGTACATTCACATGAGTATGGTTTCTTAATGCTGAGTGATTCTTTTCTAGATATGTTTTACATTTTGAAAACCATAGACATTTAAATTACTAACTTTTAATGTGTGTTGATTTTTAGCTACCTTTAGAAAGCATTGTGATTTAAAATGGTATTTAATTGTTATCTGACTATAAAACAAGACATCTAATTTTAATCTTGAAGATTCTTATTTTAGAATCCTTGAAAGTGTGTAATTCTCAGTAAATTATGTTGCTTAATGTCCAAGGGTTTTCTCGCTATCAGGGCTCCACTTCAGTTTCTGCTGACAGTTAAGCACTGGGGTATTGACTATGTTGTGAATATTAAGATTGATTCAACTTTATAAAGCCTTATATTACTAGGCAGAGGGGCTTGATACCTCTCCCTTCTCACCCTCTTCTCATGATTTGTATTTATTTTTTTTTTGCTTTTTTTAAGTTTTGGCCTAGTCAGCTTGAGAACCAAACCCAGCAAACTGCTTTTCATGTTTAGACATTTAGCAGCAGGCAGAATTCAATTAGGAAGCATAAGTCCTCTAGTTGCTTATTTGCACAGGACTTAGTTACAACATTCTGAAGGAAAGTATGGTCAACCACATGTCAAAGGTGAGTTAGGAAAAGGAAACAAGTCTTTTCAGAGTCTGGGATTCTGGCAGGGAGATCTTTGGTAGGGCTATTCCTATTTAAGAAGCAAGAGATAGCTGACAAAAGAGATTTTTGTGTTTTGAAATTGTTTCTGGAGCTTTCAGTGATAACTTGTAAATTAAATCTTCTTTTTGTGCTTCAAAGCCAGGGGATCCAAGTTTGCACGTTATCTCTTTTGTAAAAAGCCAATAGCCTACGAAGAGTAAAGGCGGCTGTCTGGGCAGAGGCATCTTCTTGCCAGCCATTCTCAGCTTGAGAGGGATGGGATTTAAGTACTATGTGATTGATGGGGGTGAAGATCTTTCTCTCTTCTCTTTTCTCCCCCTATTACCCATAGCTTCATCTCACCCTCCAAAACTAGTCTGAGAATGAGATAGGGACTCAGAATCCTCAATTTGAAATAAAACAGCTGTGTAGACATTAGTGTTACCAAAGCAAATAAAGCGGGGCAGCAGATTCTACGAACACCCCCTCATCTGCTTCCATGGTCATGCTTCTGAAACATAAACTTATAAAACAAGCATTGTACACTATGTTTATGTTGTATAATGCTTTTTCCTGAAATCATTTTATTTAATCTAACAATATAGTACCCAGAGATTAATTCTTTATAATAGGGAAAGTTTACTTAGTCATTTGTGAATAGAAACCAGGAACATTATGTGATGACTCTATTCTGCATAATAGAGGGGTTGGGGGTGAACTGTCACTTCAGTGAATAATGTCTTTCAGTTGTGCTTTTTCTTCTAAAATAAGACAAAATCATTAAAAAAATTCTATGTATTTATAAATCTGCCAGTAGATGTTGAGGTTTCTGATCAGTCAGTGAACATTGCCAGTTTTGATGCACATGAGGGATTTAGTTTGGAAAACATCTGTTTTTCCTCCCTACCAGATATGAAAAGGTATTTTCCCTTTTGACATCTAAGTGGGTAATTTCCTATAATTATATTATTTTCTTGCTCAGAGTTAAGAAAAGTATACTTTTACTATAAGATGCTTTTTCTTGAAAATGTATTTTTTGGTAAAATTTATTATCCAATTGTTTTGGGGGCAGAAATGTTGAAATGTGGTATTTGTGCCTTTTGAAGGCAACTGAAAAGTTAAAAGGCATTAAAATCAAGATACTTGTTTATTTTAAACTAAGGAAGCAACCAGTAAGATAATTATTACTATGTTAAGATTTTTCTCCTCATTTTTTAAAGCCATATTTTGCCATATATTTTTTATTAAATATCTTTGATGCCTAAGAGTTCTGCTTATCTGTATATTTTCGGTGTGTTCCTTCACCTTTTTGGCTACCTTAATCGTGACTGTTGAAGTTCTTTCCTTTGTGGAATGTTTGATCCTCAAACATTTTTGGCAATCCTCAAAATTGCCAAAATCCCTAATTATGAGTTTGAAGGAAGTGGTTCTTTTTCAAGAAAAAATTATTTTTTAATGAAAATCTAGTATTTTAGTACCTAATCTGAATCATATTGTGAAAAAATGTTGTATACTAAAAAAAAAAAACAAACACCTTTTCTTTTTTAAACAGTAGGTTAAAACACTCCATGTTGATAGCTGCCAACCAAACTCTGATTTATTGCCACCACAAACCCTAAATAGCGTTCATTTACTAGTAATGTCTAATGGCATACATGATGGTTTGCCAGATTTGTAGCCTTTGTGAGGCTTATAAGCAGGACTGACTTGGGGAGATCATAAAACTTAATGAACTTCTCTACTGCAGGAGGTGTCCGCAGGGGAAGAGAAAGGCCTGCTTGGCTGGTTGAGCTGGTTGAAGTATTTTTTATGTTTAAGGAGAAAAAGAAAATGACTAGTAAAAATACTTAATTTTAAAGGAACCCTCCCTAGAAAGAGTCATAGGAATTTTAGGTATCAAAACTAGAACAGGAGTGTAGCTTGCAAATGAGTTTTTATTTGCATTTGGTATATGATATGAGATTAAAGCTTTGATCTTTATTGCTATAAGTGTGACCAGCTTTCAAAGGGAAAAGGCAGTACTCTCATTCAATACCTCCTCATTTAGTTCTGAACCCACAGGTTTACAGACTCACTGGAGTCTTCTTTTTCTGGTCTGTTTTCCCTTTTTAAGGCTTCTGTGAAATTTGTTGAACTAAAACAGCTGTGTAGACATTAGTGTTACCAAAGCAAATAAAGCGGGGCAGCAGATTCTACGAACACCTCCTCATCTGCTTCCATGGTTATGCTTCTGAAACATAAACTTATAAAACAAGCATTGTACACTATGTTTATGTTGTATAATGCTTTTTCTTGAAATCATTTTATTTAATCTAACAATATAGTACCCAGAGATTAATTCTTTATAATAGGGAAAGTTTTTTCTTTGTATAGTGCTATATAACTCTCAATGTATTAAAAACCCACAATTTTTCAAGTGAAAATTTAACAAGAAAGGTGAAGATTGTTGTATATATTATTCTAACGTTGTAGTATTTATTGCATGTGCTTTTAAATTGCTCCTATACAATTTCCAACATAAATATAATTTATCCCAAGTTTTAAAAACATACACCTTCTGTCCCATACATGATTCCTTGTTATGTTTTGATTAACTTATTTTCTAGTTTTCAAAAGCTTATTATGGGTAACAGTTTTAAACATAAATACATGTAGAGAGAAGAAAATCTTGAATGCCCCAGGAACTCATTGTCCACCTTCAATAATTAGCAACAATTGGCCAATATTGTTTTCTCTCATCATCCCAAAATTATTTTGAATCAAATTTTAGTGATCTTTAATGTTTTAAATTTCATAGTAATTTTAGACAGATATTATGCTCTGTTTGCTTAGAAATATTAAATGATTAAACGAAGTAATATAAAGATATATCTTGGAAATGTCATACATTATATTGCTTTATAAATCTATTTTCCTTAAAACAGTTTAAGAATAGTTTATCAATTTTTTTTTTCCTATTATAGATTTGCGTATCTTACTGGAGCTTTTGTAGGAGGTTTGAGGGAGGATGTAAAAGAATAGTGGTTTTCTAACTTTCTGTATTCCTCCTCTCCCATCCTTATCATATGTATAATATAATTGTAGGAAACCTGGAAAAAAATAAATCTCACTACCAAGATGGTTTAGAACTTCATGATCTAAAGTATCATGTAGATAATATCTCTTAAATGTGAGGCAGTTATCTAACTCTATTCCTTGTTTTCTTTTTCTTCCCAATAAAAATACTGTATATTGAACCCTCTTGTCAATACTAACTTGATGTGTGCAAATAATTCTCTTGTCCATCAGTTTCAGTAAACCTCATTTATTACAGATTTGTGTAGTTTGGTATTTTATGTGGGATTTTGCTATGTTATTTTATTATTAATTCACATAATTTTATTCTGAATCAGAAGTATATTAATACACTGGCAAAGGAGGCCTGACTTGCCCTAAAGAGCACACTGGTTCATCGGCTTTCATAAGATACACCTATGTATGTTTATACTATGATGATTTTCCTTTTAATTAATTTTGCTTGTCCTTTTAGATTATAATTGATAAATTTTATGAAAGGCTACTTGTATGGCAGATGTAAATTAATATCTTACTTAGCATTCTTGTATTTTGATACTTTATGGTAGCTTGGTATAGGATGAAGTTACCTTATAAGAATTGGGGCTGTAAGAATTGAAACTGCATTTCATGAACTGCACCCTAGTCAATCATCACTTAATTTTTAACCTTGAGGTTATCTATTCAGAATAAATACTTAACACATGAAGTTAAATGAGGATTAGACTATTTTTCATCTATTCTTGTACCTGTGAACATCTTTAGATATTTATTAGTTAAGTATTGACACCATGAGAATAATGTTTTATTTGTTTTCTCAGCAGGCTTGTGTTTTGACCATTTATCAGTGTGATCAGCATGATTTAGGTAGTAACTGACTAACAAAGCTTGCACATTAGTCCCCCACCCCATGTTGACCTTTTCAAGACTCTTTTAAGTATGATGAGGTTAAATAATTTACATCACTATGTAGTATAAATTGGTCAACATTTTTCAGAACTGACTATCACAGAAGTTTTTTTTTATGAAGTTACAGAAGTCAATCAGATAAATTGCTATTACAGTTAAACTGGTGAGAGTGTTACATTTAGCAAATAAATTAATAAGTGATGCTTTAATGAGCCACTGAAAAAATTTATTTTCTTTTTATACCTTCAGACACAGAACATACTAGAAAATAAATTTCATTAATCTTCAACACTTGATTCAAAATTTATCCCTTTTTAGGCATAATTGAAACCATATCTCTTATTATTTTATCATAGATATATTCCATAAATATGTTTGTAGTTTGCTTTGGCATTAAGTTTAAGTGTGTACCTAGTTTTTAAAAAGGTGGTATGATAGAATGTATTAAATTGAATTGGTATGTCATTTTTTTGATGACTGCATCTATATAATATCAACAGATTAATACTGAAACAATTACAAATATTCATGGATAAAAATTTTTGTATTTCTTGTTTTCTTTTCAGTTTAAGTGCTTTAAAATGTTAAGCTGCTTGAATAATACCTTTGTTTTTGGTGATCATATTTATGTAGAGTTGATATATAATCTTTTTAATGCTGATGATTTCTCACAATGTTTAAGCCATTATTTGGGGAGATTCAAAAAATGTTATGTTAAAATGATTTTTTGTTGTTTGTTTTGTTTTATGTGCTACATCAGTTTTCAAAGCTTATTTCTGAGGCATGAGAGTCCAGCAGGTGGCTTTTTACATTAAAAAATTCATAAATTTTAAAATCCCATGAAATTTTATTTCAAATTCAAATTAACTAATTGAGAATGTCAACATTTCCACTGTCTCTATATTAACATTTATAATAGAACAAATGGTTCCATATAGAAATTATCTGCAACATAATCTAAATTAAGATTCTAAACAGGCATTACAGATGCTGGTAACTTTGGCAATTATCATTTTGTTTGGTGAACAGTAGTAAAACAGTGTGCGGTAAAAGTGTTTAGAGAGAGAGGATAAATAAATTGAACAGTTTTGCAATGCAAAGTGGTTTGTGGTGTTTTTGAGGATTTCTTGGCTCTCTCTTAACTGCTATTGTGAGCCTGGAGCAGATTTCCCCATTGCTAATGCCCTAGAAGTATTAATTCACTTTGATATGCTAATTAGAGGGCATTATGCAAGAAATGAGATTAAGTGGCAGCATGAAGCCATTTGCCTGTCAGTAAATTGAGAGCTTTAGCATCAGGAGGAGCTTTGTTTTTTTTTTTTTTTTAAGTTTCTCTTGGTTTTGCATATAAATAAAATTGATTGAAAGGTCTAGAGAAGCTTCTAGAACATTGGTGGATTTCTTTTCCCTTCCTATGATTATTTAAATATAATATTATAGAATTTTTCTAAATATTAATCGAACTTATTAAAGATACCAAGTAAGTTTTTATTGTACTCTATATACAAATGTATGAAGAATTTTGTATCATCCAGTCTTTTTTTTCCTACAACATAATTTCAGCAACATGTCTAGTGAACTGTTAAGAGTTAACTCTTTTCAGAAGTGTAGACTTTTATGTATGGGTTTGTGCACCAGTGTCACTAAATGGAACTTCACAAGGATATTCACTAGGGAAGGATGGAAGAAGTTGTTGAATTGGGCTTTAGGAAACTATATTGGGCTTTAAGATTCTGACTTGAATCCATAAAAGCTGGACCAATTACAATTAGTGGTTAAATTCTGCCCTTTACACCACCTGTGGAATTTTTATTTCATCATCTCTCTGAAGTAAGACTACTGTATTATTTAATTTTCTTGTTGAAGATGGAGTTTTATACTTCATTCAGATTTTGCTTGACTTTTGTGGTTTAAGCCAGGCCTTTGCATTTTTTTTCTATATTTTGGAGAGAAATGCATGAACGAATACTGGGATGGCTGGGGGGAAAGAGGCTGTGGCCTATGAAAAGATTAAGGTTTCCTTAAACATGTAACTTGGATTTGTGCATGTAGAGAATTGCATAGCGCTGCTCTATGATGGCTGTGTGTGGTTAGATGGGAGAGGATGGGTGAGGCATTGATATTGGCGCTTAGTTCTGTTGTTTGAATTCCATCACTGTAGCTGTGACTCTAGACCCGATAAACCATAACTTCTCTTCAGAGCCATATGGATTATTTAGTCACCACAGCTGCCGTGCATGCACACTACCAAGGCTGGCATCTCCTCCGTGGGTGTGTGTGTGGTGCCCGTTAATGTTAATAAGAGCTAGGAATGTGCACATAGAGGGGCTGGAGGAGAGTCTCTCCTGAGACAAAAATCCTGATTACATTTCTCTATGAAGAGGACTTAGTGTACCTACACATTAGCTGCTTTTCTAAATGAAATACTTGGTTACTTTAGATTCTCTCTCCCTTCGTGGATTCCCTAAACAATGATTTGTCATTAGTTTCTGATTACTTGCAAAATTTCATTTAAAACATAGAAGTTATTTTTGAATGGAATAGGAACAAAAAGCATTTGAAATTGCATATTATTATTTAAATGAAAGGTTTCTACCACTTTCAGATATACTAAACATTACAAAAAATAATTTATAGAAGAATTATTGGGGATGGACTTATGAAATACTTGAATGGTATCTGATGAGTGGAAATCACATTAAAAAAATATATAAGTAAAATGGCAAGCTTATATATGTACATCTTATTTTTACTATTGAACTGTTCTTAAATGACTTAGGTGGTCTTAGAAATTTCTTTTTTCTTTATTTTCTTCTTGCACCTTTCTTTAAAAAAAAATCCACTATGGATGAAGGTAGTTGGAATTCATAGTCAGATATATCATTTTCAACTTGGAATAGGAACTAGTGCAGGAAATTGATTTTATATTTATTATGAAAGCAAGAACTCTGCCACCAACTGACAGCCATCCATGTTTTAGTTTTGTGATAATTGTTCACAGACATTACTCTGCAGTTGGTCTAGATTATTTATAACGTTGATTGGGAGGGTTGGTCCATTAAAAGGTATGTGTATAATGAATATCTTTAATTAAACCACATAATATTGGAATATTTTATTTTTCTTTTACATTGGTTGTTGGGTCTAGGATTAACTGTCAGTACAGGTAAGAACAAGTTACAGTAGATTGTGCAGTGATTTCTCTGGGTTCATGGATATATTTATTACCATTTTTGAACAAATTATACTAACATGAAAAGTTGTGTTTGAAATGATTGTGTGCTAGATAAGGTGATACATTATAGGAATAGTTGGGTTTATGGAGCTTTATGTAGAAGTTTTCTCAGAAATTATAGCACAGGGCTGTCACTATAAAACCCAGTGATACAGTTGGTAATAACATACAGTGAAGATATTTTTAGATTTTCACTTGTTATTCAAATAAGTGAGAATTCTGCAGTTTTTCTCATCATACTTCTTTGTTTGAATCAGTAGAGAAAAAAATGAAGGAAATTCTTTTAACTGTGTATGGGGTGTGAGTATTTGACTTTTCTGTATTTTCTCTTGTTCACTACTTGTTAGAACAGTGATACGATACTAAGGATGTCCTTAGGAACTTATTGACTTCTTAGTTCTTGACCTTTTGACTGTGTGATCAAGTATAGAAACTGGATGCCTGAAAGTGAAATGATGAACCCTATAAAGAAATTCTCTGTTCAGTCAATGTATTACAAATGTATTACATGAACTAATTTTGATTTACTGTAATTTATGGCATTTTGTGTTAAATAATGGGAATAATTTTTACTTTAGGTAACCAGTCTAATAATGTTATAGTTTCTAACATTAAACCATTAAATTTCTTTCTTTCTTTTTTTTTTTTTACTATCATTATGGGTACTGTTTTTTTTGAGAAGAGCATCTGACTGTGTTGCCAAGGCTGGTCTTGAACTCCTGAGCTCAGGCAATCCTCCTGCCTTAACAGGTACATGCCAGGGCACTGATCTACAGCCGCTTTTTAATTGCTGTAATTACTGTTACTTTTAAATTTCTAATAGTTTACAAAATCTTTATTGGCTTGATATCTAATGGTGAACTGAACTCTAACCAGTATGAGTGCTTTGTTTTAACTGGAAAGTTAGGTTAAAGTTAATATTTAGCTGATACTCAGTGATTGAGTTATTTTAGAAATAGAAACTTTTTTTTTTTTTTTTTATTGGGGATTCATTGAGGGTTCAAGAAACCAGGTTATACTGATTGCATTTGTTCGGGGTAGTTCCTCTTAGAATTGTGCCTTGCCCTCAAAAGGTGAGATCCCACCCCCCAGATATAGAAACATATATAATATAAAAAAGTTGATGTTGTCTCGGTGCCCCTACATAGCTCAGTAGTTAGGGCGCAGGCCACATTCACTGAGGCTAGGGGGTTTGAACCCTGCCTGGGCCTACTAAACAACAGTGACAACAATAACAAAAAGATAGCTGGGCGTTGTGGCGGGCGCCTGTAGTCCCAGATACAAGGGAGGCTGAGGCAAGAGAATCACTTAAGCCCAGGAGTTTGAGCTTGCTGTGAGCTGTGATGCCATGGTACTCTATTGGGGCGACGTAGTGAAACTCCGTCTCAAAAAAAAAAAAAAAAAGTTGGTGTTAACCATTGTAATGTGGAAAAGTATAAGTTGTTCCCATAAAGTTTTCCCTTCCAGTTTTAAATGTTAGAATTGATGGTCAAGCTATAGTTTCTAAACCTCATAATCCTTAAGGGTTTGTATGAAATTTGCTGAGTCTTAACATAGTATACTTGAAAAGGCAAAGCTCTCTGCTCCAGAAAGTTCTATGCATTTAATAATGATAACAATAAAAATTATTGTTATTGTAATAGGCATTGTGCTGGGTGTTTTACACGCACTTCTTTAAAGAAAAAAAACTTTGGGCTTGGTGCCTGTAGATCAAGCGGCTAAGGCGCCAGCCGCATACACCAGAGCTGGTGGGTTCAGATGCCTGCCTTGTCCTGTCAAACAATGACAACTACAACCAACTACAACCACAACAACAACAAAAATAGCCGGGCGTTGTGGCGGGTGCCTGTAGTCCCAGCTACTTGGGAGGCGGAGGTAAGAGAATCACTTGAGCCCAGGACTTGGAGGTTGCTGTGAGCTGTGATGCCTGTGATGCAACGGCACTCTACCCAGGGCGACAGCCAGAGGCTCTGTCTCAAAAAAAAAAAAAATAAACAAATTAAAAAAAAAAAACCCTTTGCAATCATTAAAGTGATATTATATATTTTGGGAAGAAAATCATATGATACTGATGACATTATTTCTTAATCTTATAGGTAAGTATTTTAATTCTCAATTTATGGATGGGGAAGCTGATCCTGAGAAGTAATTTGTCCCTGATCCCATAGTGGCTCTCTTTGCTCCAGAGGTGGCAGCAGAACCTCTCAGCTTGGGCAGAGAAAGTAGCAGAAATTGTTAATTCAAAGAAGAAGGCAAAACCTGAGCTTGAAGAAAAATGTAGTCAGATCCAAAGTGACAAGGAGTGGCAGCAGAGCCGTGGTCAGCACTAGTGTAAATATTGGTAGACAACCAATATTCAAGACAACCAGACTTCAGTTTAATGGCAAAAATCTGCCCTAAATGCCTCAGTAAATATATGCTGGAGAACAGAAGCCTATTCACTGAAGAAACAATTGACTTTAGCTTCTGTTGTGAAAGTGGCCCCTAGTGATGGTGCTGCAGTGACTAGATAGAGCAGAAGAGAATGGCTTCCTCCTGGCTGGTGGGCTGGCGGTTTCACTGGCACTGCCAAATGTACTTCCTATTTGTTGTGCAAGGGAATTGGAACAGTGAGGCATTTATCATATCATCCCCTACTCCTCATGCAAGCAAAAAAGGAGAAGTTGTCAATGAAAGAAAAAGAACTGTAATCGCACATTTACATATGCTTCTAATTGTTGATTTGGGGATTTTCTATGAATATAGCTTCACAAAACAGATGCTGTTTAAGAAAAGGGGGAACATAATTTTGTGGGCAATGAATTAAGTGTTTTTGTGGCCCTCTCATCCGTAGCTAGGAGCAGTTTGTGGACCGCGTCTGTGAACGCGGCTCATAATTGTTTTTCACACATAAGTTATGCAAATGAGCTTTTATGGCAACTGGCATAACAATTAGCATCCTCCAGCAATATTTTAGCAGGTTAATTGCAAAATTTCTAAATTGTACATCTGACTTGTTAATTAGGCATGACAGAGGTGGTAAAATAGTTATCTTCAGGCAGTGGCAGCCAGGAGCTGCTTGAAATGCAAAGAGCAACGATTGATTGGATTTGAGGGTTACAATTGTGGGAGCACTGCTGTTGTCAAGTGCCGCTGAGCAGCTCTGCTCCATCAGTTGCCTCAGAGCAAGAACCACGTAGTTGCTACGAGGATCCTGCCATTTACAAATCTGCTGTATTTAACTCTACAACTCTCCCATTCCAACCTATTCGAACTGTTTATTTCACACAGTTTGTTCTGCCTTGGGATCAGTAGAAATGAGATGGCAACACAAAAGAAATCATTTTGTGCTTGAATTTCAGAACTGAAAGTTTACTTTCTAGTTTAAAGTCCATCTTAACATTTTTCACTTAAGAAAAAGAGGAGACACACACTTCCAATTTTTGTTAAATTGTAAATTTCAGTTCATGAGGCTGTTGATGTGATTGTTTTTTAATGATTTAAGTCTTTTAAACATCATTTCCTTTTGTGCTTCATTTGTTCATTGCTGGAAAGTACCGTTCCTGTATTTTAGTCTTTTATAGGAAGAGGAGAGGAAAAGAATCCAGTATTTAGAGTTGTATACAATGGACAAGTTCACTTTGCTTGTGGAATTTACAAAATAACAATATTGTGATATTGTACCACCGGTAGAATTTTTCTATCTACAGTGTATTTTAAAAGTCATTTTTTCAAATTGATTAAATTTCTGTGGTCTATTTCATAGTTCTAATTGGATGGTAACAATAATTTGGTAAATATAAACATTAGTGAACAAAGCACATCGTGCATCTGAGTGTGCCAAAATGAACATGCCTTTTGTGTTTAAATTAGGCTAATTACATTTTTCTGTGCATATAGTACCCAATATAGTACACCGAATATGAAGTTAAGCATGTGTGAAATTTGATGTCACCTTTGAATTCACATATATTTTCTTGATTAAGCCATGTTATATTCAATGTTGAAATGTTATATTTTCGTTTAAAAAATAAATGTTCTACATGTGCAGCTGTATCAATATTTTACATTTTCTTGTGACATGTGTATATGGAGGAAGTGCCATTTATGATATGTTGTCATCAATAATTTTGTCACTGAGAATAAAAGGCTTTAAACTCATCCACCCACTGGAACATTTTATCATTTATTTTAAGAGATATGAAATTAGTGAACACTTGAGCTCTTTATCTGTAGGAAATGCAAATGTAACTGAATATTTACCATTAATGAAGTGCAACATAAATATCTCAGTGCCAATAAATTATATGCAGCAATAGTGTATTCTATAGACATCTAATAAATAGTTTTTTTTTTTTTTTTTTTGCTAGATTCTTTAGCTACATTCTTTATTATGGTCTAATTTATAGCCAATGGTGATATTAAATATTGGTTAACTTTTTAGAGTGATCTATTGCATTCAAAAATATTGTATTTTGAGTAAGAGTAAAACATCGTTCCAAATCATTACATGTACTGATTAAATGCTTACTGATTTTTATCTATCATAGTATTCAACAATTCAAGCAAGAGTTTACCACAGTAATGCTTCAGTGGATAATATTTGGAATGGAGTGACCATTTTAATGAGGTTCATCGAGAGATTCAGCAGGGCACATTTCAGGTGTATTATGGCTTTTGTCTTGTCATGATGCACGTCTCTGGAACATTAGAGAAAAAGCTACAGAGCCCTACCCATCTCAGTTAATAATAATGATAAAATTAAAAAAAGCCAAAATAATACCCACAAAACTCCCACCTTTACAGTAAAGTCTGAGTAGAAAGATACTAAGTATAGGTAGCACTATTTTTTAAGGAAACTTTAGCTAAATACCATTTCTATAGGTTAAATTTCCATCACATTTTTAACTGTCCCAATATTGATCACCCTATGGAGGAATGAGACTGAAGTCTGGTAGTTATTAGTATGAAGAGGGTCAGCTGCAGGGACTGGTACCGAGCAGAGGCTCTCATGGTAATGATGCTGCTATTTATAGATCCCCATTTCATTAGTTGCAGAGTTTCAAGGAAGAGATTTTCTCTAGGGGAAATGGATACTTGAAGTTCATTTTCTTCCTCACATTAAGGCAGAAATGTGAACAACCTTCACTGTAGGACATATGATTACGGTATTTTTGCAGGGGCAATTTATTCCCTAAATATATTTACAATAGTAAATGTTGTAAATTTAAAACATAATGTCAGAATTTAGAAATGCTAGTTGCTATTCTGGCTGAGTGCTACTTTATGTACATTGTTTTATTACCCTTGTCATTTTTTTCTTGTAAAAAATATTAAATTTACAGAAACTGTGCAAAGCTGAGTACAATAATGACTGTATTCCCTTTCTTCAAAGTGCTCTAAGGCCTTCAAAGGAGTTGATTGCAAAAAGTGCAATTTCTAAAAAAAAAAAATACAATTGTCCCACAATGTATAGCTGTATATACTTGTAATATAGGTAATTGTGCTTTCTTTTTTGAATTCTTGACATTTGAGTTATTTTTTTCTCTTTAAGAGAATATTTACTTAGTTAGTATTCACTTAATTAGAACTGACTGTTTAATGTTTTCTGGGAGGGTATTTATGGTATTTTCTTTGCTATATTTGCATTCTAGAAATTAAGTCCCCCTGCCATTATTCGGCGAGCCTTTCATACATTAGAATGATGAATTGAAAGCAGAAATGGGAAAAAGACTGCAATGCAATGAAAATTTAATCAGCGTCTTCTGCTGCTTTAATAAGGCAAATAATTCTTATTGGCCGCTGTGTTAAGGTTTCTAATATTTAATTCATAACAAACCTTGCATTATTCTGCAGTAGCATCGACAGCTCCACTTTGCTGCCTGCCAACAGGCAACCATAAAAACTTAAAAGCAGATGTAAATGTCTAAAACAAGGAGACTGATTAGATCTAAAGCGGTCAAAAAAAAAAAATCAACAGTATTATGAAAGAGTTTGATGGATCTCAATATTTAGTGATGCAAAAATAATATTAATTAAAGTCACTTAATCAGTGTTTTTATTTTTTGTTTTTTAACTTTTACATTTTACAAAGCATAGCCTTTAGTGCCTGACTGAAGATTCGGAAGGAAAGTGAATGTGTCAGTACAGTGTTGGTAATAAGCTTTTTAAACTGGACACAAACTGTGCCATTTATACAAGACGTATCTGGTTTATATTCCTGTGTATATGAGGTCTCTCAGCAAATACAGTACCTGAAATGGAGCCAATGGAGTAAAATACTTTATCTTCAATTAGTCCAGTTTGAGAAAAGCTGTAGCTTTTGCAGTTTAATTTTTCTTTAAATGCCTTTTTAAAAAAAGAAAATTGTCACAGGATTAAAGAGAATATGTGCTTTTATTTCCTAACCTAATATTAATGATTCTGTAATAATAGCATTTGTCCTTCTGGATTACCATATAGATTATCAAAGTCTTTTGTGTGAGTTTGTGTTGGGCATTAAGTTTGAACCTGCAGAAATGAACAAAAAGATATTGTTGTTCGATTACATGTAAACAGCTTGAATCATTCAAAAGGATGTGGAGAAGAGTATTTCTATAGTGTGAAGCCAGAGAAAATGGCAACCTGCCAAAGCTAGGTGCAGGCTCTTGTTACATGGAAGGGTTGGGCCTGTTCTCATTTCTTGAAATGGCTTAATTGGTGTCAGCACCCCAGGGATAAAGGCCTCTAACACTGAAATCCACACGATTCACCCTGTCTCTGCTCAGTGTAGGGAAACTGGTAACAACTGGTGGTGAATGAGGAGTGAACGGTGCTGTAACAATACTCGATGATGTTTGGGATGACAGAAATTAATACGCACTTGCTTGAAGAAAGCAATGATTAATGGCAGTGAGCACGGGAATGCTGTCCCTCTTTTTACTCCACTTTGATGGGGATTGAAAAGCAAAAGGCTGTTTTCGTTCTCTGTAGAAAGCAGAGGTCACACAGAGTACATTATAGCAATTTTTCCTCTCTGATTTTTTATTTCATAAATATTATGATAAGCATAGATTAGATAGATTTTTTTTTTTTATGGAAGCTTAAAAGGATATTTTATGTCACTTAAACATTGTTGTTTATGCATAAAGAAATCACATATTCTTCACTTGTGAGATCATTTCCCCTCATGTCAGAATAATTAGTGTAATTAGGAATTTTAAAAGCCTGCAAACATGAAGTTATAGTAATGCTGCTTACTGTTTTATAACTGGAATCAAAAGGGTTTAGTTTTCTAAAGACTCCCAGGACAGGGTGGGGACAGGAATGTTGTGGAGGCTTTCACCTTTTTCCTGTCCCTCCCCCCAGTTTTTCTCAGTGAATGTTTGACGTAAATATATTTTGCAAGGTACTTGCACTTGTCAGCAGCTTTCTTAGCCATTTGATAAAGATTCTTTATTCTACAAGAAAGCCTGAAATAACAGAACTGTACTTTGGATAATGAATTCTTCATCTGTGGAGAACTTTAAAACAAAGTACAGTGTTGGCATTTTTTTCTTTTGAGTGAGAAGGCTGATATATCTTTTGGATCCGACAGGAAGACATAAATTAATAGAGTTCTGGAGTTCAGTTTCTCATTAATAATCCATTTTGTCATGGTTCTTGGCATTGTCAGCCTGGTAGCTGGTTCATATTCTGCTAAAGGATAAAAGCAGATTATGTTTTAAGGCACAAAGCAAGAATAAAGAGTTTATCGTCTTTTGGGGGATCTACATGCTATAAAAAAAACACTTCTGCAAAAATTTTCAATTTTTAGTTAGAAATACACTGTACATTTTTCTTAGGTAAAGCTTTTATTTTAAGATCTGAAATGGTTTTTGGAACCTTTGGATATTAGAGTTTTAGATCATTGCTTATAGTTGCCTTTGCCAAATATTTGCAAAGGTTTGATTTTCAGGGACAGTTACCGTAGGTTTAAAGCTGTTCTTATATTTTATTTTAAAAACTCTATATATTGAGATGTAATTATAGTTCAAAGAGACATGCAGAAAAGCCACTGTTCCTTTCTTTACACTGATATACCTAGATATTCTATTGCCCCTGCCTACTTTTGTAGACATGGGATCTTTGACTGCTTCTCTGAAGGTTGTAGAGTTTAAACTTCTAAAAGGTCTAATCAATAAAATTAAAACAGCCTTATTTCTAATTTGATAATCTTATAATTACCATTTTTTAATGGCGGCTTCAGAAGCAGATTATATAAAAATATTGATTCTGATCAAAGGTTCTTGTAAATGGTTTCACTTAAAGTTGGTCTTATTTGTATTTTATAGAAATTAGTTCTTATGAAAATTGAAAGTTGCATAAGAAAATGTTAACACTGTCCCTGATATCTGGTAGTATGGTCACTGGCTAGCTGACTTTCCACATTTAAGGGTAGGAAACTAGTTGAAGGGAAAATTCTTTTTTCTTATTGCTCATAAGAATATGGTATTTATTTTTAGTGTGTTCTTTATATTGCAATTTTTTTATGGAAACATTCTTAGAAATAGACAACTGAAAATACGTTTCATCTTTAAAACTTGAGTCTTGTGCTGCCAATTATCACTACTTTTTTTTATTTTTAAACCTCCAGGTAACACATGTGGAAGGTGTAAAGTCATAAATCTAGAGTTGATTACTGAGATAACAAACTGTGAAAAAGAGAAGTGTGTGTGTGGGTTATTTTATTTTATTTTTGAGACAGAGTCTCGCTATGTTACCCTTGGTAGAGTGCCGCGGCATCACAGCTCACAGCAACCTCTAACTCTTGGGCTTGAGCAATTCTCTTGACTCAGCCTCTTGAGTAGCTGGGACTACATGCCCAGCTATTTTTTTGTTGCAGTTGTCGTTGTTTAGCAGGCCCAGGCCGGGCTTGAACCCGCCAGCTTCAGTGTGTATGGCCAGTGCATTACTCACTGAGCTACGTGTGCTGAGCTGAGAAGTGTGGGTTATATGATGAAAGAAGGAGTATTAAATTGTGATAGAATGGAGATAATAATGGGAGATTTTACTTAATCTCTGCTAAGAAGGATTTATTCCTATTTTAATTTGAAAGTCTTAATATTTTCTGAGTCATTAAAGTTCATCACTGGATAAAATTAGCTCATGTTAATACTGAAAATAGTATGCTATGAGGATTCATTTAGGGATGGAAGGATTGGGTGTGGTAGCTCATGCTTGTAATCCTAGTAGTGTGGGAGGCGGAGGCGGGTGGATTGCTTGAACTCATGAATGCAAGACCAGCCTGAGCAAGAGTGAGATCCTGTCTTTAAAAATAGTTGGGTGTTGTGGCAGGCGCCTGTAGTCCCAGCTACTTGGGAGGCTGAGGCAAGAGAATAACTTGTACCCAAGAGTTTGAGGTTGCTGTGAGCTGTGACACCATGGTACTCTACTGAGGGTGACAAAATAAGACTCTCTCTCTCTCTCTCACACACACACATACAAAAGGAATGGAAGGACTATTTTTCTTTTAGTTTTCATTTTCAAACGGCCTGTAAGTTCTTAAAGGGCAGGGATTATCTATCTGTCTGTTTTTTTAGCACACAAAATGTGCTCAAAAACTTACTTTTAAGTAAATGCAACACCTGTAATCCCAGCACTCTGGGAACCTGAGATGGGTGGATTGCTTGAGGTCAGTAGATGGATACCAGCCTGAGCAAGAGCAAGTCCTCATCTCTAAAAATAGCCAGGTGTTGTGGTGGGTGCCTGTAGTTCCAGCTTCTAGGGAGGCTGAGGCAAGAGGATTGCTTGAGCCCCGAAGTTTGAGGTTGCTGTGAGCTATGATGATGCCATAGCACTTTTCTACTGAGGGCAATAAAGTGAGACTCTATCTCAAAATAAAAAATGCATTCCTTCTCCATACCTTGTGTAATATGTATCTGCTGAATAATATTAAATCTGATGTTACATTCTTCTTAATATTTTCTTTTATATATTCTTTTATTAATATTTATGTATTATTTAAAAGTTTTTATTTTACCTTTACTTATTGATTTGCCAGTGTTCTTCTATTTTTTTTTTTTTTTTTTAGACAGAGTCTTATTATGTCGCCCTAGATAGACTGCCATAATATCACAGCTCACAGCAACCTCAAACTCTTGGGCTTAAGCTATTCTCTTGCCTCAGCCTCTCAAGTAGCTGGGACTATAGGTGCCTGCCACAACACCTGGCTTTTTTTTTTTTTTTTAGAGACAGAGTCTCACTCTGTTGCCCTTGGTAGAGTGCTGTGGCGTCACAGCTCATAGCAACCTTCAGCTCTTGGGCTTAGGCGATTCTCTTGCCTCAGCCTCTCGAGTAGCTGGGACTATAGGTCCCCACCACCATGCCCGGCTATTTTTTGTTGCAGTTTCGCCAGGGCTGGGTTCCAACCCTCCACCCTCAGTATATGGGGCTGGTGCCCTACTCAACTGAGCCACAGGCACTGCCCCTGGCTATTTTTTTGTTGTAGTTGTCATTGTTTAGCAGGCCTTGGCCAGGTTCAAACCTGCCCACCTCAGTGTATGTAGCCAGCATCCTAACCACTGAGTTATGGGTGCCAAGCCTTTCTTAATCTTTTAAATAGGAATTTATCTTAATTATGGTTACTGTATACAAATATAAAGAAAACTGCCATAAACTTCCTACCTGCCTGGCTCTTAAGTAATTTATATGTAAATTATTTGTAAAATTAATTTATATGTACTACTGCCCCCATTGTTTTTATTAGCAATAATCTGAAAGGAGAATAATGGTGAAACCTCTTGGTAACATGCTTGGACGTGAACCCCTTTAAGGTCTTTACTTTAAAACTTGGTGTGACAATAAACAATTCATTTCATAGCCAGAAGATACTTGTGTGTTTCCAACTAGTAGGTTTGAATTAGGATGATTTAAAATTTGTTTCTCAATAGAGTTGGGAAGGACATTTGTTTTAGTACATTATAATGAAATCTTAAAGAGTAGATTTTGACAAGAGACATTTTGCTGACACAGAATATTTTGTTCATTTTGACTCTCAAATAAGTTCTTCTGTCATAATGATTGATTTATGTTCATTTTAGACTGTACGATTTCTTAGCTGAGTTTTCTCAGCTTCTATAAGGTATAGAAATACCTGTTTCAGTTAATGGTAAATTAAATAATTATTTTCATGGGTGACAGGTTGGTCACGTGTATTTGACTAGTCCAAAAATTAACCTGTGATTACTTAAAAAGTACTATGATTATGAATTACTGAAATAAATGCTAATTTTAAATTTAGTATAATTGGCCATAGACTATAGGAAAGTGTCATTTCCTTTATTGCTGTGGTTTTTGTTCTTTCAAACTTAATTTTTCTTATATAATTTATCTGCACTATAGTTGATATTGAACTTTTTATTTCCTATTTTGAACCAACTACTAATCTCTTGGCGGTTGTACATTAGGTGGAAAGACCTGGGAAATTAAATTTTGTAATCACTTGCTTTGTTAACTGTAACCCTTAGAGCAATTTGAAACAGTTAAAAAATAAAACCCTATGGCCAGCCATAGCTCAGTGAGTAGGGCGCTGGCCACATACACCCAGGCTGGCGGATTTGAGCCCTGCCTGGGCCAGCTAAATAGCAATGACAACTCCCACAGAAAAATAGCCTGGTGTTGTGGTGGGAGCCTGTAGTTCCAGCTACTTGAGAGGCTGAGGCATGAGAATCGCTTAAGCCCAAGAGTTTGAGGTTGCTGTGAGCTGTGATGCCATGGCACTCTACCAGGGGCGACATAGTGAGACTCTGTCTCAAAAAAAGACAATAATAGAAAAATAATAAATAAAACCCCAAATATTTGTAGTGGAAAGCCATTGGAAGTAATTTTATCATGGATTTTCTTAGTTGTAATACTAAAAGACATTGAATATGGCAAATTCTAAGTGCTAAGTTAGATAGTAGCTATGTTGCTGAGTTTTATCTAAATCTCATTTGTTAGTGTTAAGCTAATTGGCAAGTATTTTGCTTCATGAAAATCACCAAGACATGGAAAACTCAGAACTCTTTGGTTGGTGAATATTTTATTTCTATTTTGTCCTTATTCTTAGTAAACCGTGTAATTCAAATATCTGCAGTTTCTTAACAGTTAATGAGACTGTTAACAGTTAACAGACTATTCAGAAGAATTTCCATTTGTGATAGTCAAGGTATAGAACAGGGAGTCCTTTTTTTTTGTTAAACTTTCCTATGTGAAAATGATGAAAACAGTGGACCCAGTGCCCACCTCCTAGAAAAATCCATAGTATGTATATTAATAAAAGTTTGAATACAGGACAGGAGGATCACTTGAACCTAGGAGTTTGAGATTGCTGTGAGCTAGGCTGATGCCATAGCACTCTAGTCTGGGCAATAGTGAGACTGTCTCCAAAAAAAAAAAAAAAAAAGTCTGAAAACAATTTCAGGGAGTTTATAGAAATCATTCCTCGAGGACACCATACATCTCAAGTTAAGGATAGCTTTACAAGGTGACTTTTTTTTTTTTTTTTTTAAGAGATAAGGTTTTGTTCTGTCCTCATCTTAAGTGATCCTCCTGCCTCAGCGTCCCAAGTACCTGGGAATAGAGGTGGGCAATCGCGTCTGGCTAATTTTTTCTATTTTTATGTAGAGATAGAGGTTGGGTCCTCCCTCTGACCCAAGCTGGTTTCTTAACTCCTGAACTCAAGTGATCCCCTGGCCTCAGTCTCCCAAAGTACTATGATTGCAAGCGTGAGCTTCTGGCCTGGCTATATATTTTTCTCTAACCATGTTTTGCTTAATTTGTAACTGCAGTCCACTTTCTTCTTGGAAGCCTAATGGATCTACTTTTAACCAGTGGTTCTATAAACACTCAGAGCACCAGTGTGAAGCTGAATGTTTGACTGTATTGAGGGGAAATAATCAGGAGAATGGAGTAGGCTCAGCTGCTGATAGGACTGGAGAAAAGGGGATTTAAATAGGGAAATCTGAAATTTGGAACATGAGTTGTTGAAGGACTTATTTGGCAATTATGATAATGTATATTGCCTTGTAAGAATAATTTTTTAAAAGGGTATTTGTTTATAGCCTACCCTAGGTGATATAAGCTTCTTTTTTTTGGGGGGGGAGAGTCTGGTTTTTTGCCAGCTCTTAGTCTTTGTTGCTTTGTAGGGATTCAACTTTTATTACATGGTTAAATTCCTTTCTTTCTTTCTTCCCTTTCTTTCCTTTCTTTCTTTCCTTTCTTTCTTTCTTACAGAACCTCAAGCTACTGTCCTGGGTAGAGTGCCGTGGCATCACAGCTCATAGCAACCTCAAACTCCTGGGCTTAAGCGAGTCTCTTGCCTCAGCCTCCCCAAGTAGTGGGACTACAGGTGCCCAACACAACACTGGCTAGGTGTCATTGTTTGGCAGGCCTGGGCCGGAGTTGAACTACCACCTCTGGTGTATGTGGCTGGTGCCTTAGCTGCTTAAGCTCTAGGTGCCACCTGGTTAAATTCCTTTAAAATATATGCTATCTTTGTGTGTTTGTAATAAATAGGTGATTTTTTGGCTAAGAATGTGTCTTTCATTTGTTACACTTTCCTATATGAAGACTTTTATTTTTATTTTATTTTTTTGTGCGACAGAGTCTCACTATGTTGCCTTCAGTAGAGTCAGTGTCACAGCTCACAGCAACCTCAAATTCTTGGGACTACAGGTGCCCACCACAACGCTTGGCTATTTTTTGTTGCAGTTGTCATTGTTGTTTAGCAGACCCAGCCGGGCTCAAATCTGCCAGCCTCGGTTTATGTGGCTGGCGCCCTACTTACTGAGCTATGGGCACCAAGCCTATATGAAGACTTTTGAGGAAAATATCTGTGTCATTGGTTTTCAAAAAAAATTTTATTTTTGGCTTGGTGCCCATAGCACAGTGGTTATGGCGCCAGCCACATACACTGAAGTTGGTGGGTTCAAACCTGGCCTGAGCCAGCTAAACAAGAATGACAACTGCAACAAAAAATAGCCAGGCATTGTGACAGGTGCCTGTCGTCCCGGCTACTTGGTAGGCTGAGGTGAGAGAATCGCTTAAGCCCAAGAGTTGGAGTTTGCTGTGAGCTATGACTTCACAGCACTCTACTGAGGCATCAGAGCTCACAGAGACATTCAAATTTATTTTTTAGACAGTTTCACCCTTGCCCCAGGCTACTGTGTAATGGCATTAGAGCTCACAGCAACCTCAGACTCCTCAGCTCAAGTGATCCTCTTGGCTCAGCCTCCTGTGTAGCTTGGGACTACAAGGTGCCTGCTGCAACACTTGGCTAATTTTTCTACTTTTTGAATAGAGATAGTCTCTCACTCTTGCTCAGGCCATTCTGAAAATCCTGAGCTCAAGCGATCTACCTGCCTTGGCCTCCCAGTGTGCTAGGATTACAGGCGTGAGCTACCATGTCTGGACAATTCTCATTTTTGATCAGGACTCCTTTATACTCTTAAAAGAAGTTTTGTTTATGTGGGTTTAATATTTATCAATATTTACTGTATTAACAAATATTTTTTATATGTTTTAGTTTTTAAGTTAATTTAAAAATGATAAATTTTGCATCAATCTCTGTTGGGCTTAATAAAAGACAACTGGATTCTTACATCTGTTTCTGCATTCAGTCTATTGTTGATATGGTTGATGTAGTATATGAGTAAATAGCTGACCTCTCACAGATGATTAGAAAAGGGAAGAGAGTATTTTAATAGCCTTTAGAGATTGTTATGAATGTTCTTTTTGATATTATGATGAAACTTGGCAAGTGGTAGTTTGTTTCTTTCTTTTTTTTTTTTTTTTTTGACACAGAGTTTCACTTTGTTGTCCTGAGTAGAGTATAGTGGCCTCAACTCACAGCAACCTCACATTCCTGAGATCATGCAATTCACTTGCCTCAGCCTCCTGAGTAGTTGGGACTAAAGGTGCCTGCCACTATACCCAGCTGTTTTTTAGGCTAGGATTATAGATGTGAGGCCACTGCATATAGCCTGCAAGTGATAATTTCTTAAAGGTTAGTTCAGGTGTGGAATCTGAAACTATATCAATAAACTTTTTCTGTTTGTTTCAAAAAACAACACTAAGTTTGTAAATTGAAGAATCTGCCATTGATGTGTTCTGATATTGCCACGTGTAGCATGAACTGTTGAAAAATCTCTAAAGTTAAAAAGTAGATCATGATGTTGATTGTTAAGTTTCTTTAGCTTTGTTAATTACTTTTCAACCAGAAAGCTATGTTTTTTGAAGGGAAAAACAGTATTTAGACTATAAAAATATTTATTTTTGATTTTCAATGAGAAAATTGTATTATATTAAGTATTTTATGATCTTCCTTTAAGCATTCTAGAAGTAAGGAATACTATTTAGTTAGGAAAGAAATGACTCAGGCTCTTACTTAGTCCATCCTGTGCTGGACTTTCAAGGTCCTTTTTTATTAAGAAAAAAAAATTGCTAGTGGGAGGGACTGGGTGAATCCTGGGAAGGTGCCATTTAGATCTGTAAATAGGAGAGAGGGCTCCTGTGATGCAGTTTGTGTTCAGGTATATCAAACTTGCTGCTATTATAATATTTGAGGAAAAATGACTCCAGAGACTGTGTATTCTGGAAATACTTGACAACATTAGCAACATCAACTACTGACAAAAAAAGAACCACCTCTTTGGCAAATCTCTCACAGTTGTGCCAGCAAAAGCAGCTTCATTGGAACACTTTCATAAATGATCATAAGTTATGCAGCAGCAGCTTCACAAATCAGAAATGATATCTTCAGGCACTGCTGTCAAGTGTTATTCAAATAATACCAGCCTCACATTTGAATAACAGCAGACATTTTGAATTAATTAATTCAGATGAGATAGTCTAGGCCTTTTCTCATTAGTCTCTGGGTCAGGCTTGGGAAGATATATGTGTTGGTGATGATATACTTGTCTTTAATCGTGATTTATGAAGATTTAGGATTGTGTGTGATTTGTCAAAGGTTCTGGGAAAAGGCTGGTGCATATTTCATTACCTAATCTGAGATTGATTTTATGATGCTAAGAGATATCACACTATTGTTCAAATGTGTGGGAAGTACAGGTAGACACAACGTCTCAGGCTTTTTACTGGCTTATCTTTGCAACTGTCAAACAGTGCCATAAACTTTAACTGCTTGTAGTTAACAATCCCTGCTTTAATTATAGGCTGATTTTTAATTCTGTCCACAGGGAGAAGTTTCAATGGTTATTTAGCTAAAATTCAAAGCAGACATTATAACTATGATTTGGTATGAGTCATAGACATAGTTGGTAAATTTCATGGGTTGGTCATGGTAAAAATATAAAATTTCATGGCTTGTCAAAGATTAATATAAAAATCCCATTAAAATGGTACAAATAATAGAACAAAAAGAGGTAATATAAACCTGCTTACATGTTACCTTCCTTCTTAGGAATAAGTTAAGGAAAATTGGGATATAAAATCATTTTTTTTCAGTTATTCAAGTAACATTAATGACATACTATTAACTGAAATAATTTGTTTAAAATAACTAGTACAGTATCTGGTAAATAGTAGGTACTAAATATTTGCTGATTTTCTTTTCTTCTTTTTTTTTTTTTAGCCTGCTTTTCTTTTATTTGATATTTAAAGGTCTGGTAGCCTTATTTAGCCTTTACATTATTCATGATTTCAACTCTTAATCCGATTGAGTGCTTGGGGAGTGTTAAAATTTTGGAGAGAGAAACGCAAGGATGAGAGGTTATCATCTTAGCAGACTGGATAACCAGGGGACCCTAGTGTGATAATGAGTTCATGTTGTGTCTGCTTGTATAATGTGTGTTATGACAGAGGGTAGATGTTAGATACATGAAAAATTAAATAATAACCTTTTAGTACAAATGGAGTGTGTACTGCCTAATTTGAAGGGAAATTTTCTGTGTCTTTTGCCTCCTGAGGGCAGACACGTATCTGATAAGTAGAGTGTTTTTCATTTTATTCTCTAACAAACTGAAGTGGATATTATATGAAGTATTAAGGAACAATAAGGTGATTTTCAACCCTGTTATACAAAATGGGACATTTACTCTTTCCAATTTTAGACAGGTGATTGAAAGTTTTTTGGGGGGTCTTTGGGCTATTAATTATTAGTTATTTTTCACTTTATGTTTTGGGAACTGGGTTAGTACTTGTAGAGTAGCTTGCCATGTTTTTAACGTAATTAGAGGCAGACAATTTTAATTGACGTTCACTTTGGGGCACGTAGTTTATAAATAAGATGTGTTGATAGTTGGAGAAAGATAATATTTAAGAGTAGTTTGGGAGGAAGCTTGATACAGAACAATACCGATTTTGGAGAGAGTCCTATTTCCGGACTGCTACTTAAAATTGATTTGTAACCTTGGCAAGTTAACCTAATTTTTCCTGAGCTTTAGTTTGTTTGTTTTTTTAACCTAAAATAAAGCTATTAATACCTAGCTTTCAAGGTTGTTGTGAGAATTAGAGGTGACTGTGTACAGTACATAATGTGGTATGTGACAGATGTTTAATAAATTGTAGCTATTGCTATTATTTTTTATCTGTTCATTTATTTCTTCAAGAAACACATCAAGGATTTGGTGTTTGTCAGTAACAAAAGTAAGACATCAGAGACATAAAGCAGATGCTTTCTGGTGAGAAATAAAGTGATACATGTGGATAAATATAAGCTAGATCAGTTATAATACAAGCTAGATCACTAAGAAGTAAGTAGAGGCTGGAGATGAGGCAGGTGGAATCATGTCATTGAGGCTCCAGTTCTGTGTGAGGGAGTAGTAGGGTCTTTATACTTTGGCTAGCTCCTGATGGGTTCAAACAAGGGAGTGATATGATCAGATTTTTTACATAGTTCACTTGGGAAACGGTTGGAATGAATATAGTGAGGGGATTTTTATAGGTCAGTGATGCTGTATACTTGTAATGGGGTATTAATGGGGATTAAAGAAGAGGGAACAGTTATTTTAATAAAACGAGAAGGAAAGATTGGGCAATTGATGAGACTGTTTTTATGTTCCTTCATTCATTTGGCTGGCTTCTACAAATCCTTCAGATCCTGGGTTGGATGTTCTTTGAGAAAACCTTTCTGACTACCCCTACCTAAGTCTGCTCTAGTTGCCTATCTTACGTGCACCAATAACATCCAGTTTTTCCTCTTGTTACTATGCTTCTGATGCCATATTTTAATTATATATTTAATTGTGAACTCTATGAGGGCAGAGATACTATGTTTTGTTTACTGTTTTGTCCTCTGGCACTTAGTAGGAAGCACTCAATTATCTATTTGTTGAAATAAATTTGATATAGAATGTGAGGGAGAAGGAGAAAACAAGGGCATCTATTAGTTTCTGGTAGTGTAAAGGCTAAATACAGTTGAGTTGTCATCAACCTGAGAAAGATAAGAGTAGAATTGCAGGGTTATTGGTAAGTTCATTATCAACATTGCTCTGTAGATGATGTCAAATTATTTTCCAAAGTGTTTGCACCAATTTATATTCATACTAGCAGTGTATATTTGTTTTATTAGCTTGTGGATATTAGTTTTTCTGTATTTAGGTTAAATTCAGATAACATAAAATTTCAGTGACATTTAGTACATTTACAGTGCTGTGCAGCTACTACGTCTCTCTGGTTCCGAAACATTTTCGTTACACCCTGAAAACCTACTACCTATGAGGCAGTCACTCCCTATTTCTATTTTCCCCCAGCCCCTGGCAACCACTGATCTGCTTTTAATCTGTATGGATTTACCTACTCTGGATTTTTTTTTTAAAGTCAGAATCTCAAGCTGTTGCCCTGGGTAGAGTGCTGTGGTATCATAGCTCACAGCAACCTCCAACTCTTGGGCTTAAGCAATCCTCTTGCCTCAGGTTTTCTATTTTTAGTAGAGAGGGGGGGTCTCGCTTTTGCTCAGGCTGGCCTTAAAATCGTTAGCTCAAGCCATCGACCCACCTCAGCCTCCTAGAGTGCTAGGTTTACAGATGTGAGCCACAACGCCTGGCTATATTTTATATAAGTGTGATCATACAATAGGTGGTCCTTTGTAACTGGCTTCTTTTACTTACCATAATGTTTTTAAGGTTCTTTCATGTCGTATTGGTACTTTTTTTTTTAATGGCTGAGTAATATACCATTTTATGGCAGTGCTACAATTTGTTTATCCATTTATCAGCTATGACCAGTAGGGTTGTTTCCTTTTTTCATTTCTTTATTTTTTATTGTTGGGGATTCATTGAGGGTACAATAAACCAGGTTATACTGATTGCATTTTTTAGGTAAAGTCCCTCTTACAATCGTGTCTTGTGCCCAAAAGGTGTGGCACACACCAAGGCCCCA
>CAUYPK010015899.1:0-58278 GCA_963574355.1 Loris lydekkerianus | reverse complement strand
TGTTTTTTTTGGAGGGGGTTTTGGTTTTTTAATTCCCTCCTTCGTTTTTAAAACCTTCATTTTGCCCCAATTTTTTTTTTTTTTTTTTTTTTTTTTTTTTTTTTTTTTTAATAGAGGGAAGTTTTCCTCTCTTTTCATTGTATTAAATAGATCTCTACTTTCCTTATCAACTCTCTCCAATGACTCATGTTTATGTGTTTGAAGGTTGCTAACTATGGTCTTGCTCACATCAAATAATCCAGTCTTTGTTTGGCTACTGCTTTCCAGAAAATGTAGATCAACCTTTTCTTTCAATGTCAGCTCTTTTAATTCTTTCCTTTGGGCCATCATATCTCAATTGACTGTAAAATTTTTTAGTAATTGTAGAATATACCCATAATTCTGACCAGTAATTCTCTTTGAAAAAATCTTTTACAACATGTGAAACAATAGGGTGCTAGGCCTATCACCAACATGTGATAAAAATAAAACGTGAGAAAAGAACTCCTACTAAAGAAAAAATACAACAAAGGGGCAAAGCCCACACCTTCTACCTCTTGGTGTAGAGTGGACTCATTTGGTCAAGTAATAGAGAGTAAACTAAAATTGTGTGTCAATATAGAGAGGTCAAGTACATGTGGTACATGTCTAGTCTATAAAAATCAGCTTAAGAAGATAAATGCTGGGAAGTGATTAGCTATTATATTTTGATCTGAGTATTCAGTGGGACTGTGCATCACAGGAATAACCTTGAAAATCTGTCTTTTTGAGAGAAAATTTGCATTTATAGAGGACATCTATATAAGTGAAGTGAAGGAGGGATGCAAACTAGCATTCTCTGGTCTGTTGGTTTATCTCCACACTTAAAACTCCTCACACAAAAGCCTTTACTACAGGTTCCTATCTATTTCTGAGACTTGTCCTCACCTCATCACTATCCCCAGGGATTTTATCTGCATGAAGATAGCCTTTGTTTACCATGCTTTCTGTTCCTCACTCTCCTATGATCTATGGAAATACCCCTGTTTCTCCCAGAAACTACAAGCTTCTATTTCTTTTTGTAACCTCAGCATGATCTAAAACTTCAACCATCTAACCCTACTTCAAGTCTCACATGTACAGGACTCCCATGCACATGTAGATAAATTTGTATGCCTTTTTTTCCTGTTTGCTTATTGCCAGTTTGTTTTATAGGCTCAAATCATTGAACCTTCAGAAAAGGGAGGGGAGAAATTCCCTCTGCCCCTATGGTTTATTAGTCATTTTGTAGTTAAAAAATAATTCTCAATACATGTTCACACTAATGCTTTAATGTGGATTCACTAAGACTAGACTCAGAGGCAGTAAATAACTGCTATGCTGATGAGTCACTGTTACTTAACTCTTTAATCACATAATTCTTTGATTAACATTATCAAATATCTGTTTTTATAGAGTTTCCATGAAAAGAAGGCTTGGTTCTTGCCCTCTGAGAACTCAATCCAAATTTGAGAAAACATGTGAATGGAGGAGCTAGAGAAAATCTAACAAATCTGATACAGATTACTTAACCCAAATCCTATGTTTGCATGCTCTAGAAAAAAGTTAAGTTACTAGGTACACTCAAATATTATGGATAATAAACAATATAATGGATCTAGAATTTTCTCAGGACTGTCAATAAGTACAGTCTTGATAACTCTATTTTTATTTTATGGTTTAAAGTGATTTTAAAATTTCAGTTTTTTTGTGTGTATGTGCGCACGTGCATGTGTGTCATAGTAACCCAATTTCTGTGAGATAAGCAGGCTTGTTTCTAAACATTTGTCAGAAGTGGCAACAAGAATCTGAATGGCTTGTCTGGTCTTATGGTTTATAGCAGAATAGTAACAAAGCCCTTATGAAAATTTATAGCTTCACAAAATTATCTGAATAAATTTGCATAAATGAATGGGGAAAGCACATCACAAGTTCTATTTATTGACTAACGTGCCTATAGATACATGTATACAGAGTAAGCTCCATCTTTTACACTAATGTTGTACAGTCTAAATTTTTAGAACAAATGTATGCTATTTTCTCTGTAATTTCCCACCTAATGAGTATCTATGGCCTCTTGAATTAATAGAAGTACTGAGGAAATGCAAATGACTCTGTTTACTGAAAGTGCTATAATAACTAATTATTTACTATTCATTTTGATTTAGTTGCTGTTCCTAAGATTTAGGAAGCTCCTTTAGGGAAATGAGTGCTTCAGAAGTGTGTACTTTCTGTATGGGATGCATAGACAACAATGTGTACCTATATGTATTAGGTATGAGACATACTTCCCTTCCCCTAAAACTAGTGATTAAATTTTGCTAAAATTAAGATGTAAACTTTGTGAAGAAACATGATACATGCTAATGATCTGCAAAATTAAACAAACCCCCAAACATTATAATGTTCAGTGAGAATCAGTAAAAAGTGAAGAAACATGTTAATTTTTGTATAGGTCTCTGCTGACTTGACAACAGAATTCACGTGTAGTTGAGACTTGGTAACAGTCTGCCTGAAAAAAGGAAAGCTCAGAAAACTCAACCTGGAAATGTAGAAGAGGAATACACTTTGCATAGTGTAGTTGCTAGAACGAATGAGTGTAAGATACTGGGACAAAGATTTGCATTGACTATATGGAAGAATTTTCTAAAAAATATGTATATATATTTCTTTCATAAGAATACTGTTCTCTCTGTATGTATATCTCTATGCATATTTACTAATTTAATCTTTATAGAAATCTACTTTTTACATCACAAAAAACACAAGGATGCTGTGAGATGTGCCCACCTTTCCAGCCAGGAGATAGCAGCAATGGAATTTAAACCTACCTGGCCTGGCTCTAGAGGTTACAGGTCTAACTGTGAGGAGGTGCCACATCACTGATGCTTTGAGACACACTGGGATTCCCTATGAGAAAGTGATTTTTTTTTTATATTATTGAACTTATTTAAATAAATTAGCTTCTATTCAGTACAAAGCACAGGGTATTTTTACCTTCCTTAGAAATTATAATAGGAATTATAGACCCTCAGGCAGGGGGATTCCTTGAGCTCAAGAGTTTGAGACCAGCCCCAACAAAAGCAAGATCTTATCTCTACTAAAAACAAAACAAACAAAAAATAGCCACGTTTTATGGCAGGTGCCAGTAGTCCCAGCTACTTGGGAGGCTAAGACCAGAGGATCACTTGAATCCAAGATCTTGAGGTTGCTGTGAGCTATGGTGATGCCACTGGACTCCAGCCTGGAGCAACAGATTGAGATTCTGTCAAAAAAAAAAAAAAAAAAAAAATTAATAAATAAAATAAATAAATAAATAAATAAAACATATATATATATATATATATATATATATATAAAATAGATGTACACTATAGTCCTTTCTAATTTTAAGATTCTGTCATTAAATCTGTATTTTATGGTTTTCCCTCATCCTTGTTTCTCATTTGAGTTTACCTATAATGTAAATTATGCTATAGAAAATCAAGTTTTAAACTGGTGCTGTGATCCATATTAATAAAGAATATATGGACACTCTAGTGTATATAATAGCTATAGTCTGTCCAAGTTGTCATAAATAATCAGAGAAACAGCTTTAGGGTAACCTGAAATTATACTTATAACCAAATTACTTTGTATAATGGAGTCTGGTGCTGTCAAACATGATTTTACCTACAATGGGGTAATTTAAAAAGTGTAAGTGAAATAGATTTGCCAATTAGATACACCACTTTATAAATGTGGATAACTGATCCTGAGGAACCAGTAAGTATCTGGAGACCTCAATAATCACTTTAAAAAGTAATCAAGCCACATAATTTCATCTGAGCTTTCAGATCATGAGGAAAATTGTCTAAATCAAGAGAAAAAACATAGATTTCAATTTATCTTTGATATTACTTAAGTTGGTTACCATTCCCTATAAATATATTATTTTCTACAGCCTTTTCTATGTTGCTTATCATAATTTTAAAATGTAATTCAAGTTTAGGTAAGAGAAATATGAATTACAGTACATTTTTCTTTTGATATAATGCAATTTAAGAAAACAATTGCAAATAAGATGGGAAAGTTAAACTTATTTGATGTTCTAAATTACAAGTATGGGAGATGATTTGAGCTTGGATAGTCTTTTGTTAGGAACCTTCATTATTACTTGATATATTAATCCATGATTCCAACCACAATGACATTTAACACAAGTGGAAACTAATTAAAACTCTGCCTATGAAAGTAGGAATTTATAGTGAACATTTAAGTTAAGTAGTGCTAGTAAGCTGTCTTGTGGCTTCTTGTGGCTAATTCTGGTATCTACAGGGTAAGGTAGGGTCACTTTTTCAATCCAAACGATTCACAAAGTTTACTTAAAATTCAACTGCAAATACACTTATTGAATTTTTATCTCATTTGCTTTCTCTTATCTCAGAGTTACCTTATAGTTTTCCCATCCTGAGTTCATATTTGAATTTTGCTACCACCTCTGGGAAAAATGAATATCAAAATAGGAGTCCTGATAGAATCCATAGAAACTCTAGAAAATCACTAAGAGATGCTGTATGTCAATATTTACCATGAAATCTTATCTAAGACTTCTTAGTGTCCTTAAAGATCAACATGCTAACAAATAACAGTTTAGAACCAATAATATAATAAAGTTATTATCAGACTTTTAGCCTTTTCACAAGTAGTATTTTGCAATTCATAAAAAGATGACATGTCTGGTATGGTGGGAGGCTGAGGCCAGAGGATTGCTTGAAGCCAGGAGTTCAAGACCAGCTTGGCCAACATGGTGAGACCCCCATCTCTAACAAAGTGGAAAAAATAAGCCATGTGTCGTGGAGTATGCTCCCCAGCTACTTCGGAGGGTGAAGCAGGAGAGTCACCTGAGCTCAAGATTTTCAGGCTGCACAGACTGCAATGAGCTATGATAATATCACTGTAGTCTAGCCTGGAAAACGGAGATTTTATCTCTCAAATAAATAAATAAAAGGATAACAAATGATCATATAAAAAAAAGTCAAATGTATTTAACAGCTAAAAATTGGCAAAATGTGACCTATAAAAATTAGAAAAAATTATCTTAAACTTACATGACCATGTCCTCTAAAATTTATACCTATCAATATCAGTCATTCACAAACACTTCAGAAAAGGAGACACTTCCCAACATGTTCTTCAAGGCCAATATGATCATGATACCAAATCTGAATAAAAGTACAATATTTCCCATGAATAGAAACAGAAATCCTCTAGAAATACTAGGAAAATGAACATATAAAACAATTATATATACCACAACCCCATGGAATGATTTCACAAATGCACCTTTGGCTTAACATACAAGAGTAAAACAGTAAAATGCCACATTAATAGAAACAAAGTCAAACACATGTGATTATCTCAATAACAGAAAAGCACTTGACATAATTCAAATTTGTGATTTAAAAAAACCCCAGCAACTTACAGCCACCTAATCTTCGATAAAACAAACAAGAGGGTCCACTGGGGGGAAAGCTCCCTATTTAATAAATGGTGCTGGGAGAACTGGATATCCACATTTAAAGGACTGAAACTGGACCCGCACCTTTCTCCACTCACAAAAATTGATCCAAGATGGATAAAGGACTTAAATTTAAGGCATGAAACAAAAATCCTCAATAGGAAAAATACTGGAAGATATCGGCCTGGGGAAAAACTTTGAGGAAGACTGCCATGGCAATAGCAATAACTGCAATAATAAACAAATGGGATTTAATTAAGACTGAAAAGCTTCTGTACAGCCAAGGAGACAACAACCAAAGCAAATAGACAACCTACCCAATGGGAAAAGATATTTGCATATTTTGAATCAGACAAATGCCTAATAACCAGGATCTATACAGAACTTCAATTAATCCACACGAAAATAAACAATTCCATACATCAATGGGGAAGAGAGATGAATAGAATCTTCTCCAAAGATGACAGAAGAATGACCAGCAAACATATGAAAAAATGCTCATCATCCCTAATTATTAGAGAAATGCAAATTAAAACTACCCTGAGATATCATCTAACCCTAGCAAGAATGGCCTATATTAACAAAATCTCAAAACTGCAAATGCTGGCACAGATGTGGAGAGAAAGGAACACTTTTACTCTGCTGGTGGGACTGCAAACTAATACAACCTTTTTGGAAGGAAGTACGGAGAACCCTCAAAGAACTCAACCTAGACCTCCCATTTGATCCTACAATCCCATTACTGGGCATTTATCCAGGAAAAAAAAAAAAAAAAAAAAAAACTATTATAAACACACTTGTACTAGGCTGTTTATCATAATACAATTTACAATTGCTAAAATGTGGAAACAACCTAAATGTCCTTCAACCCAGGAATGGATTGGTAAGCTGTGGTATATGTATACCATGGAATATTATTCAGCTGTAAACAAAAAAATGGAGATTTTGAAGCATTTGTACTAACCTGGGTGCAGGTGGAACACCTATTCTTCACTATTCTTAGTGAAGCATCACAGGAATGGAGAAGTATGAATCCTATGTATTCAACTTTGATATGAGGACAATTAATGACACAGTGGGGCATGGGGGAAGGGGAGACCAGATAGAGAAGGAGGGAGTCAGTGAGGGAAAGGAAAAGAAGAAAAAAATAAAGACAAAAAAAGAAAAGTGACTAATTCTCATGTAAATTGGATTTAATTTTGACCAAAGTATATTACTTAAACATTAATTTTTAATTCAACTTGTTAATATGTTGTCTGGGATATACCATCTTCATAAGTGAAATATGTTTGTAATTTTCCCTTTTTAATAATATATTCTCTTCAATATTAATATCAGGTGTATCCAGATCAAGTAAAATGATTTTGAAGTATTCTTTTTCTATTGTCTATAAGATTTGGCATGATTTTTTTTTCTTTTTTTGAAATTATCTTTTACTTTTATTTATAAATATTAGTGGTCTATATTTTGAGACTTTAAAAAATAAGAAATTAACTGACTCCATACTGAATCTGAGTCAAAGCATTCTATAATAGACATACTCTTCTTTGACAATGTGAATGTTGCTTTCTTTACGTTATTATTATTGCTCACTATTTTGATGCAGTAATTCTGATTTCTTTCCTGAATGTATTTATGTTTGTTCATTCTTTATGAGGTTTTTGTTTCTAGTCCTTATCTTAAACATTGTTATTGTTATTGAATTTTAAGCCTCTTTAATTTTGTGAAGGCAAACAAAATGGAAACCTAATAAACACATGTATATGTAAAAATTTTAAAAAATAAAAAAAAAATTAAAAAACCCAGCAAAATACGAATAGAGGAAAACTTCCTTGCACTGATAAGACTACACCTAGTAAAACACCACACAGGAAGACGCTTAGGAAATTGGATCTATCATTTCTAAAACCCACCAATTTTAATTTAGAAACTGAGGTCATCTTAAAACATCTTCTGGATTCTGCTGATCAGGACTTCTAAAGAAGTAGTCTGCAGCTGGCATACAGTTTGCTTGGCTGTGACTTGAGTGGTTTTTCTTCCAAGAATGCAAAAAAGATTTAATATTTAGTTTGTTAAAGGAGAAAAACACTTGCTCATCTCAGTGGATGCAAAACAAGGTATTTTTTATTATTCAATATTTTATGTTGATTCAAGATTTCCAAACACTAGCAGCATTTGCATAATTCTGTAACATTCAGATACATCTCAAGGGAAGGAGACCCTCAGCTCCTGCCATCATACCCTTGTCTCCCTGCCATGAGGAACAAGACAAGGAAGCCACTGTTCCCACTAATATTTCTGACAGATTGGGAAAATAGGCAATGCATTTGGACAAAAAAGGGAAATATAAAAGCAAAGGCCAAGTAATAGTTTCAGATGATTTAACTGCCTGACTGGGGACCTTTGAGAATAGAATGCAGAATCATTCCAGGAAGTTCAAAAGACTATTTGCACACAATTCAGACATGTGTAGGAGAGGTGTAGGATCCTTAAAGCATAAAAAGAATAATTAAGGGCTTGAACAGAGGAAAATGCCAATTCTTAGAGAAAGTCTCAAGATTGCAATGAAGACACATTTTCATCCAAATTATTTTACACATTTATTTCAATTAGTTTAATATTTTTCAAGTAACATGATAAAAAAGCAGATAAACACACACTTTTTTTGAAAGGAAAGATTAAAGAAAAATGCTTCATACATGAAAAGGAAATTGCACTAATCAATTAGAACTATGTTAAGTGGGTTTTAGAAATTGATTAAAATGGCCATTAGAATCACAATGAGTGCAAAGAAGACCAGCAAATATACAAAATTATATTATCCCTACTAATAAAGAAAACCCTCTTTGGTTAATATTTTGGAAATGATCTTGGTGATAAAAGTTAAATCTTGAGGTGGGCAGAAAATAGACTATGACTCATTAATGTGTAAATTATGAATTATAAGAAATATGTTCTCTATTAAATGAAGTTTAGAGACTGAATTGCTTGTAATTGAACCATTCCCAAAATAGCAATATAGGGAATTTGAGAAGAAACTCACTACTTGCAAACTACCCAGGAGTAGTGAAAGGTTTGGTGCTGTGAAAATTGGTTTACCATGTGGGTTCACTGGTGTTAGGTGCTGGGCCCCTAGATAGTCCCTTTACCTGGATCCTTGGCACAGGTGTGAGGCTTCCTGCCCTCATAGAGGGATAATGGATGACCTGTGGTCATGGCCTTCCAGGTAATGCCATTATGGACTTTGACAAATGACTCACAAGGCCCCAGTTGTGTGGGAGAACAGCAGATCTAAAGTGTATGCTCTAGGTTGGGCCCAGTGGCTCATGCCTATAATTCCTGCATTCTGGGAGGCTGAGGAAGGTGGATCACCTGAGCACAGGAGTTCAAGACAAGCCTGAGCAAAAGCAAGAGCCTGTCTCTACTAAAAATAGTGAAACTAGCTTGGCATTGTGACCTATAGTCCCAGCTACTAGGGAGACTGAGGCAAGAGGATCACTTGAGCCCAAGAGTTTGGGGTTCCTGTGAGCTGTGACACCATGATACTCTACCCAGGATGACTCTGTCCCCAAAGAAAAAAATCTTAAAAATAAAGTATATGCTGTAAAACACAAATCCTTGGACATACTCCATGAAGAAAAAATGGAGCTTGTAAAATCTCAAAAGCACGGCTAAATATGCACTTTCCTTTCACATGGGCAGAAATAGTATACAGAGTTTAGAGAAATCTGAAAAAAACAAAAACAAAAACCAAAAACCCCAGAAATGTTTATTGCATCATTTGCCAAATTTACTACACCACAAACTGCTCTTCTTTTTCTTTCAGCACACAGACATTGCCACTCTGCAAAGCAAAATCTAAAGAGATTATTGCTTAAAAATTTAATTATTCCTGTCACTTTTTAATATTTTAATTATATACTGATAAATAGGAGGGTTTTGTTTGAAGTACATGTTGCACTGAAAAGTTGGAAAATTTCGGCGTTAGATACTAGAAGTAATGTTTGGCTAGATTGTTTGAATACTTCCTCAAAAACTTAATTTAAAAACCTGAATTAGATATTTTTTAAAAGCAATGAAGAGAATTTCAGGAGCACCAAAGCTTCTTTTGGCTTTCATTTGTGTTTGTTCTAAATTTAATTTAATAGCTTTGAGGAGCAAATGGGGAAAAAAAAAAACAAAAAAAAAAACAGAACTGGCAGAAGTCACGAGTTTAAGAGACAACTTTATTCCCAATAAGGCAGAATCTCACACAACTACATTCTCAAAGTTGGAGTCAAAAGAAGGAGAGCAGGTTTCTCATGGACTTGCAACCTGAAGCCTAACTGGATGCACAGTTCGGAAAACCATAAGCCTTGAATTTGTTTTAAGTCTCTGATTAGTGTAATGTCCCCCAAGAGTGCAGCAGAAGCAAGTGTAATCTTGCTAGAGTAGTGTCTCATCCAAGCCTGCCAATTATTTCTGTGGCAACTTGACTACGTTAGAGTATCCAGTTGTTAAAGGCCAGTTTAGCTATTGCTATGAAGATATTTTTTAGATGTAGTTAACATTTAAACCAGTAGACTGGGTAAACCACCTTTCATAATGTTGTTGGTCTTCATCCAACAAATGAAAGCCTTAGGACCAATATAATGTTTCCTGAAGAAGGAATTCAGCCTCATGACTGCAACATAGAAACCCAGCCTGAATTTCCAGCCTACCTAGCCCGCCCTGCATAAAAACTCAAGACTACCATATCAAATCTTACTTGAATTTAGGCTTGCCCTGTAAATTGTAAACTTGCCAGCCTCCACCATAAGGTGAGACAATTTGTTAAAATCAGTTTCTCTCTCCCTCAATTGCTCTCCCCTTCTCTCTCTGGGTTCTGCTTCTCTGAAGCACCATCACTAATACACATATAGAAGAAGTATAAATGGATAATGGGGAGGCAAAATATGCATTATTATTGCACTTTTTGTGTTCTTTAATATTTTCATTTTAATAACTTGTCACTCTACTGTTTTTGACTGTGTGAATATATTAAGAGATCTAGGGCCTATTAGTTTTTGTCTAAAATTTAATCTCTGTGTTTCCTACATCTTCCTATTATCTCCCTGAAATGAGTCCTGTTAAACTTCTGTACATTCACAGACACAATGAAACATATTCATGTTTATCAGTTTCTTTAGAGGTCATCTGATAGCAGATTCTTTAGAACAGTGTGGCTCTGAGTGTACATCAGCCCATTAGAAATAATCTCTCAGTTGCTAATTACTAAGACCCTCTGGGGTGTGTGTAAACACATGCATGCATGTATTTTCAAATGATGTTCAATTTAAGGGTGATGTGAAGCATAAGTAACTTTGTTAAAATACGTATTCTAACAGTGATAATTCTGTATACTTACATGTTTGAGTTTTTTAATACAGTCTGCTTACCAACAGAATTAATTATTCAGATACATTCAAAGACAGCTGAATATTAAAGTAGGTTAAGTATTCTGTGATTTGAAGTTATTGTAGCCAAATGCACCCCATGATTTCAAGAAATAGAAGTTGAAGTGTAAAACTTCTCCCTTCTGGGCTATTGTCAATAGGGCATAATTACAAACCATTCTGATTTCTGTTTCTGACTGTCTCTTGGAGGAAATCATCTAATATTCTTTACTTATAGTGCCTAGTTCGGTGCCAGGTTTGGTTAGCATAAATAACTGCTTTCTAATTGAATGTTCATTCATGTGATGGCTTATCTCACGTGAGAACAATCACATACTCCCAGAGTCAGAAGAAATCTCTGCAGTGGTTCTCAACCTTCCTAATGCTGCAATGTATTTTCATTGTTAAAAAGGGGTCATGAACTGCAGGTTGAGAACCACTGGAGATTAGTCTCTGGCTTTATAATTATGAAGCTCTCCAGATGATAGCTATTTACTTCAAAAAAAATCTACAAAGATAGGCTGTCACTACTATCCCTGGTAGACTATTCCAGTGTCTTTTTTATTAAACACAAATATATTAACTGCCTATATATTTAGGCACTATTAAAATGAAATAGCACATAAAACAATTTCTGATCTTCTAGGCTAGTGAACCACTAACACAGCAAGAAAGAGCCTTCAGAGATCATGCCATTCTTTTCATTGGTCTGTGCTCTGACCCTTTCTTTTCATTGGTCAGTGCTATGGACTGAATGTTTTTTCCCCCTCCACTTGAAATCCTAACCCCTAATTTGATGGTATTAGGAAGTGGGACCTTTGGAAGGTGATCAGAGCATGAGGTGAAGACCTCCTGAATGGGATTAGAGCCCTTATAAGAGGAAACACAGAGAGATAGTTTCTCCCTCTGTCATGTGAAGATACAAAAAGTTGACTGTCTGCAAACCAAGTAGAGTGTCCCTTCTCAGGCGCTGGTTCTTCTGGCATCTTGATCTTGGACTTTCCAATTTCTAATTGTGAGAAATATATAGTTGATGTTTAAGCCACCCGGTCTATGGCATTCTATTATAGCAGACTTAATTGACTGTCAGTAAACTTGAACTCAAAAAGTCAAAATAGTTATTCAAGATCCCACAATTAGGATTTCCACTTTGAATTGTTCCTTGCTAATGTACAGAAATTCATTTAATTTTTCTATATGGGCATTGTGCTTTGCATCCTTATTGAATGTTTATTATAAGTCATATGATAATGTCCTATCCAATTAAAAATAGTTTTACCTTTTTCTTTCTAATCTAGATACTTTTCATTTCTTTCTCTAGCCACATTGCCCTAGCTAGACCCTCTGGTACAATGTTGAATAGAAGTGATGAGGGCAGCATCTTACCTATTCTATCTCAGAACAGTTTTTGTTTTTTCAGTGTAGTGTTTCATCTTAGCTAGCTATTTATTTTTGTAGATATCTTTTATGAGATTGAGGAAGTTATCTTCTATTCTTAGTTTCCTGAGACTTTTTATAATGCCTGAGTATGAAATTTTATCAAATTTATTGTCTGCATCTAATCTTTTTCTGTTATGTGGCAAAATTACATTTAAAAAAAAGAAGCTAACATTGTATTCCTGGGATAACTTGGTCCTGATGGGCTATAATTTTTACACATTAAATCTGGTTGAGGGTATAATCTGGGTAGGACTGATTGGACCAGTGCTATCACAGGGCACTCTAATGACATTCTCTGTACTCAATTCTTCCGACGTCCAGGCACTCTTGCTGGTAAAAGGCCTATCAAAGTCTCCACCATGTTAATCATTTTGCCACTGGTCCAGGAAATCAGTTTCTTAATCTGATTTTCTCCAATCAACTTTATTTCCAGCTGGCCAGACACTTAACTCAGATTTCACACTAAAGGGAACCAAGTGTTTGACACACTTCTTTCTCTGTAAGCTGATGCCCAGAGAGAAAAGGAAAGAAACTTGTCTGATTGGAGATAATAAAATTAGTCTATTATCTGCCTCCCCTATACACTTTCATTTTCCTTCACCCAATGTTTCAGGACTATAAAGCTCTTAAAAGTTAAGCTGTGAAAATTCTCACATCTTCATTAACTGCCCACCACTTCATAACAAGGGTAGTCACTCCCTGTTAAGAGTTCAAGCTTACCTTCCCAGATTTCTGTCTATTTTTAAACAAATGTATCTATCTATTTTTTTTTAAATTGTTTTGGATTCATTGATGGTATAAAGAATTAGATCACTGATTGCATTTGTTAGGTTAATTCCCTCTCTCTTTCTATCTATATATCCATTCATTATCTACCTACTCATCCATCTATTCATCTTTTAATTTATATTTGCAAATATTTATAATTGTTCCCTGAAACCAGAAGTGAGCTAGTAAGTACATTGACAAATTTTTATTTATATTTTTTAAATTTAAAATACGATTTATCTTTCCAGATGAATCTATAATTTGCTGTTTGATTTTAGTTTTTTCAAAATATCTACAGCCTACCAATAAATTGCCTCAACATTTATTTAGCCCCATATTTTTGCTTATGTCAATAGAGTTTGTTCCTTTAATTATTGAGTGATATTCCATTGCATAGATAAACAACAATTTGTTTACTCATTTACCAGTTGATAAACATTTGAGTTCTCCTGTTTTGGCTAATATAAATAGACTGGCTATGGATATTCACATATGTGTCCATTTTCTTTTTTTGATATTTACATATGTTCCATATTTATCATATATAGATATGTTTCTTAGGTAATTACCTTAGAGCACAATTGTACAGCCACATGGTAAGTTTCTGTTAACTTTATCATAAATTATCAAACATTTTTCCAAAGTAGTTATACCATTATATACCAACAATGTATAAGAGTTTCAGTTGCTCCACATTTTCAGCACTACTTAGTGTTGTCAACTTCTTTTAAATTGTAGCCATTTTACTTGAGTGTGCAATGTCATTGTGTTTTTAATTTTTCTGTCTCTGATGACTCACTTTTTATGATCATAGATTATGTATATTGTTTGAAACTTTGAGGGAATTATTGGCAGACCTTGTTTAAATGTTTACTTTTTTTTTTTTTTTTTTCTGAAACAGTCTCACTCTGTCACCTTGGGTAGAGTGCTGTGGCATCATCGAACTCCTGAGTTTAGGTGATCCACTTGCCTCGGCCTCTCAGAGTGCTAGGATTACAGACGTGAGATTCACTTTTTAACATAGTGGGAGATATTTTACATAGGGAAGATTTTCTTTTTTCCATTAGCTTAGGTTCCTATTGACTTAATTGCTTCAATTTTCTACTTGAAGTTTTTCAAATGAAGAAAGCAATGTGAACTCAATACATAAAATGTGAGCAAATAAATCATCTCAAAGATGTTTTCTCTCTACCATTAGCATCAAGTCAGGCAAGTTTTCTTGCCATCTCTTCTTGTGATTCATTGTCTCCATTTGATCTATATAGTTTTTCAGCTTTAGATATTACTCACCTTTTATATATCCTGGGTATCATGCCTTCTCCAGTATTTTGTTTGATCACCAAAACAGCTCAGGGCCACTGATAATTAGTATTTAGTTATTATTTACATTATTAGAGCAAAAGTCGTCTCTAATACTGTATACCTCCAGAGTTCTAGTTTCAGTCTATTTTAAAGTCTGTCTTCCAATTCCTGTTTCATGCCAGATATATTACTCATTTAAAAGAAAATGTTTAAAATTATTTTATACAAGATAATCATTTAAGCTATCTAATCTATTTTGCCCTAAAAATTAAATATTTTCCCATTTCTTAAAACATTGACAATTCTCATAATTTTAAAGTGTTTCCTTAATATATAACTTCTGCAACTCAAATGCCAATCTGTTATCAGTGCATTTCTGTAGGAGAAATTTGTGTAGGAGACCAAGCACCAGGTTTATAGAAGCAGTCACTGGAGGCACTGGGAGCAAGACAATCTCCAACACAGCATGGAGATGTTTTGCAGCCCAGAGACAAGCCTCAAGCAACTGCATGCATTAATGAGATGAGATTGGTGGCTCTTTGGCAAGCAGGTGTTGAACCTTGGATATTTGTGGTGCAACAGGGTGGCACATACCTCCAGTATGTGGGCCCCCCACATCTGTTGTATAATGCTTCAATAAAAGGCCATGGCAGAGGGCAGAAATTACTCGGGGCTCTCCCTGGAATGCTGAGAAGCCCACCTCCTGCAGGCTTGTACCTTCCATCTGTGTCCCAGCTATTTTTATTCACATGGGGACAGGGTGCCCACAGTGTGGGCACTGACACATCTCAACTATTTTCTTGTTATTAATAATGAACTTGTGTGGGCACTAATACATTTCAACTATTTTCTTGTTGTTAATAATGAACTCTTCCATATTTTATATATATGTATATATATATTGTACATGAGAAAACTATCAGCATCTTTATAAATTAGTGACTATCTTGGTGTTTTATGCAATGAACTATGTAATCTTAAAACATTTTTATTTTTCATTGATGCTTTCAAATATTTCCACTTTCTCCTTTCTTTGTGTCATATAATCACTTTTGTATAGAACTTTCAGAACATTACAAAGTGGTGGCTTTAGTGGGAATTCCTGCAATAGCTTAACATAAGATACGCTGCTGCTATAACCATGTATTTCTCTTTTAAAAGAAGTTAAAGGAAATTTTAAAATTTAAAAAAGTATGGTAGGTCCAGGCATGAGTGCACCTATAGTCACAGCTCCTCAAGAGGATAAGAGCAGAGGATTATTTGAACCGAGGAGTTTGAATCCAGCCTAGGCAACATAGTGAAACCCTCTCTCTAAAAAGAATATTTTAGAAATATTCTTAGAAATTATGACAGGATGTTGAAATTTTGGCATTAATTGAGGGACTAACCATTTTATTTTCTTTTTTGATCAAATAATGGTAATTCTCTACATTTACTTTCATTGAAACATTTTATTATTGAAGGTAAATTTGGCAAGGTCTATACTATTAGTGTTCTTTTATATTCTCTAAATTTTTTCCTCAGCATTTATAAAAGTATATATTGGCAAATCATTATTCTTTCTGCTATTTTTAGATTATTTTATTATAATTTAAAAATGTTTCTTTTATCATCACCAAATTTTACTACCACATAGTTCAGTTGCAGAATTATCCATTACTTGTAGAGCTAAACGTTTTAAAGTGAAATTTCCTGAACCTGATATCATGGCAAGGGGCAGAAGAATGAGGTAGCTGAAACTTTTCAATAGCATTGTCAATTTATTTCATGGTTGCTGCTCTTTTTAAGTTTTTCATTCATTTTACTTGTTAAAGATATAAACTTTCTATTTAGGTTTAAAATGAGTCTTCTAAAACAGTGGTTCTCAACCTTCCTAATGCCACACTGGATTTTCATTATTAAAAAGGGGTCATGACCCGCAGGTTGAGAACCGCTATTCTAAAACAATGAATTCATTTTCATAAAACAGAGGTTTTATATGGATAAGCCGAGATGATCTCATTTCAAAATCCTCAACTAAATGCATCTGCGACGATCTTTTTACCAACTAAAGTTATATTCACAGGTGATAGAATGTGAACATAGCTTTTTGAGCACCACCATTCACCATACTATAGGAAAAATATTAAATTTTCTACAACCATCATAGTCAAACTGATCTATTTCTTATAACTAGAAGGAAAAATCTAGCTTTACAGTAATTATAATTATTAGACTAAAGATAACATACAAAATCATAGCAATAAATTATTTACAGTTAAAACAGAATATCAAGACTTTGTTCTTATAGCAAGACAGTGTTGTTCCTCAATTTTATGGTGCCAAGAAACAATATATGGAGATAAGGACTTATGCAGAACATTCTCTCTCCTTTTCATGCACATACTCATATTTTCTCTGTGATTGCTCTTAATTTGACATCTGTATCATATTTGGTTTATTATATTTAAAATAAAAAAATCTTAGAGCTTATATTCTAAAAAACCAACTAGATTAACAATATTCACTCCTTTCCAAGGTATTTAACTGAATAAAATTATGATTTCTGTCCTATTATATCATTTAACATTTTAAACAAGTTTGAGCAAAATTTTTAAGACATTTTTATTTCCGTGAATCATTTTTGGTAATTTATATTCTACAAGAGAGCTTCTCTCTATATATATACATATATGTGTGTGTGTGTGTGTGTGTGTGTGTGTGTGTGTGTATATTTTTTTTTTTTAATTGGGACAGTGTCTTAACTATGTTGCTTTTGGTAGAGTACTGTGGCGTTACAGCTCACAGCAACCTCCAACTCTTGGGCTCAAGCAATTTTCTTGCTCAGCCTCCCAAGTGGCTAGGACTACAGGAACCTACCACAACACCTGGCTATTTTTTGGTTGCAGTTGTCATTGTTTGGCAGGCCCAGGCCAGGCTCAAATCCACCAGCTTTGGTGTATGTGTCTGGCACCCTACTCACTGAGCTATAGGCACCTAGCCAGCTCCTCTAATTTTGTCCTCATACTTCATGTTTATCTGGAAAATAAAAACAGTAGTTAAAGATTTTCGTGATTTTTTTCTTTTTCTATGTATTGTGGTTATTTCCCCATTATGATTTCGGTTGTACAGTATTTGTGTCATTTCTTTCTCTTTCTCTCATTTTTGATTTCATTAGCCAATGATTTATTATTTTTCACAAACAACCTATTATTTAACTGAAAGTGCTATTATTGGGGGCGGTTGTTTCCTTTATTTCTACTTTTCCTTTCATTATTCTCTCAAATTTGTTTTTGTTTTTTAATTTAAATATAAACATCTACAAGCTGCTGTTTTTGACAGCACAGCTTAAATGGAAGTAACACTATTGTAGCATTGATGGTTTAAGTTCTGAGAGGCTAGAGGGAGTGAGGACATAATAGATTAATTTATGGTGTTAGAAGGAGGAATGTGTTTATTTTTGTTGAGGATTGGTAGTGTGACTAGAAGGTGACATGCAGGGGTTTCTGAAATGCTTTGTTTCTTGATCTATGCACTGTTACACGAATATGTTCCTTTTTAAAAAGTTCATTGAGCTGTGCCTTGTGCAGTTTACAATATAAGTTAAAAGAAAGAATATGACTAAGTGGAATTTATTTTGGTCGTACAAGTGTGATTCAATATTAGTATACATCATATGATTTTTACAGTTAATATTTGGCAAAATGCAACATTCCTAACAAAACCATACAATGAAATAGTAACTGATGGTTCTTTTAATACAAACATATCTCAGAGATTTTGCAGGTTTGGTTTCAGACCACCCCAGTAAAGCAAATATTGTAATAAAAAGAGCCACACAATTGACTCTTCTTTTTGTGAAATACTTCTCTCTAATATGTAATGTTGTTTCATAGCATTTTACCCAGAGTAGAACTTCTTTCAAAATTGAAGGCAATCCTCTCAAACCCTACTGTTAGTTTATCAACAAAATTTAGGTAATCTTCTATATACTTTTCATTTCAACAATGTTGACAGTATTATCACCAGGGATAGATTCCATCTCAAGAAAACATGTTCTTTGCTTATCCATAAGAAGCAACGCCTCATTCATTCATGTTTTATCATGACATTGCAGTAACTTAGTTATATCTTCAGTCTCCACTTTCAATTCTAGTTCTCTTGCTATTTCCACTATTTGTAGTTACCTGTTCCACTAAAGAAGTCTTGAACCCCACAAAGTCATCCATGAAGGTTGGTATCAACTTCTTCCAACCTCCTATTAATGTCATTATTTGTAACTTCCCCCTTGAAGCAGGAATGTTCTTCATGATAACCAGAATGATGAATCCTTTCCAAAAGTTTTTAAATTTATTTTGCTCAGATCCATGGAATCACCATCCAAGGATGCTACAGTCTTAGATATACTTATAAATGTATTTCTTAAATAATGAAACTTGAAAGTTGAAATTACTGTATATACTCGAGTAAAAGCCGAGTTTTTTCAGCCCAAAATTTGTGCCAAAAAACCTGAACTCAGCACAAATTTTGTGCTAAAAAAACTCGGCTTATACTCGAGTGTATACGGTACTCCTTGATCCATTGGCTGCAGAGTGGATGCTGTGTCAGTAGGCATGAAAACAACATTCATCCTGAACATCACCATCAGAGCTCTTGGGTGACCAGACCCATTGTCAATGAACAGATACCTTGAAAAGAATCTTTCTTTCTGAACAGTAGATCTTAACAGTGGGCTTAAAATATTTAGTAAAATTACTGTGACATATCATCTAACTCCAAGATTAGTTCACATCACAAAATCCCAAAACCAGAGATGTTGATGTGGATGTGAAGAAAAGGGAACACTTCTACACTGCTGGTGGGAATGCAAACTAATACGTTTTTTGTACAAAGAATTAAATCACTGATTGCATTTGTTAGGTGAATTCCCTCTCTGTCTTTCTACCTGTACATCCATCTATCCATCTTTTAATTTATATTTGCAAATATTTATAATTGTTCCCTGAAACCAGAAATGAGTTGGTAAGTACATTGACAAATTTTTATTTATATTTTTCAAATTTAAAATACAGTTTATCTTTCCAGATGACTCCATAATTTGCTGTTTGACTTTAGTTTCTTCAAAATATCTACAGCCTAGCAATAAATTGCCTCAGCATTTATTTAGCTCCATGAATCTTTATATATATATATATATATATATATATATATATATATATAGCTATATATATATATAGCTTTTATATAAGCTATAAATTAGTTTCATAGTAGGGCTGAGTACATGGGATACTTTTTTTTCCATTCTTGAGATACTTTGCTAAGAATATGTTCCAGCTCCATCCATGTAAACATGAAACAGGTAAAGTCGCCATCTTTAAGGCTGTATAATATTCCTTGGTGTACATATACCACAATTTATTAATTCATTCATGGGTCGATGGACACTTGGGCTTCTTCCATGATTTAGTAATTATGTTTGTAAATATTCTGTTTGTTTTTGTACTAATTTTAATTATCGCATCCTTAGGAAGTGTTAGAAACCTTCAGCTACATCTAAGAATTAATTTGCTGCTCTTGTGTGCTCCATAGTCTTTTCTTTCTTTCTTTCTTTTTTTTTTTTTTTTTTTCATTTTAACTAATGCCGAGTCACTTCTTTGTGGGCCATGCTGGCCTCACACTTCGCTGTTTGTTACTTAGACACTAATTCTTTGTGTCAGAGCCCTTATAACTATCTCTATGTGTGAATGTCCAAAGTTCACTTACAGATAGTGTATTCCTATAAAGATTTGCTATCTACAAAACTCTGCAAAATACCTGCTACTTATAGTTAGCATGACACATTGCTAAATTGTTTCAGGAGATATGTCAGATCACGATAGATTAAAAATTTTAAAGGTGCTCAAGCAAAGTGAGTTGAGAAATCCAAATAAACAATTCTACCTCAAATAACCACCAGCCAATTTTAAAAGTTAAAAAATTTGAGGTGGCACTTGTGGCTCAAAGGAGTGGGGAAACAGCCCCCTATGCCAGAGGTGGTGGATTCAAACCCAGCCCCAGCCAAAAAAAAAAAAGATAAAAAATTTGGAGAGAGTCCATGGAAAGCAAAGTTGTGGGAATAGGTTTCTTGGGTTTGTGGTTGTCAGATCTAGCAAATAAAAATACAGAATGCCCAAAGTTTTAGAACTTCAGAATGTTGTATAAAAAGAAATACATTTAGTCTTCATCCCAGCTTCTTGGCACAGAACTAACACTGAGTGGTTGAAATACCTTTTGTTATTCATTATTAGCCCCTTTTCATCACCCGAGTTCATGCTAAAGGGGTCACATAAGGTGAGCTACCTTGATAGTCTTAAGATAGGGCTTGTCACCGGAAGATAAAGTGATTGGAGCATTAAAACTTTCAGCCCCACCCAAGGACCTCCTAGAAGGGGAAGGGAGAGGTGGGAGATAAATTCTTAAACTGATAAACTTCCAAGATGGTGAGAACTTCCAGAAGGATGCTCTGAGGGTAGCACACCCAGAGGGAAAGGAAACTCTGTGAACCATTCCCCTCACCCAATACTTTGCCCTATCCTTTCATTTTACTGTTTCTGACTTTTATCCTTTATAAGAAAATGGTAATAGTAGGTAAATTGTTTTCCTAAGTTCTATGTAGCACATTATTGAACCTGAGGAGGGGATTGTGAGAACCTCTGATCTATAGACATTTAGTCAGAAGTTCAGGAAACCTGGGATTTGTGTCTAGAATCTGAAGGGTGGGTTGGTTTTGTAGTCTTGAGCCTATATGCCATGGCTGTGCTAACTCTGAATGGAGTCAGAACTGAATCAAGGAACAGCCATCTGGTGTCTAGAGATTCTGGGAATTGATTGGTATCAGAAAAAACACTCCACAGATAAATAATAACTTTTCTGTATAATTGTGTCCCAAATACTTGCATAGGACATACTCATGATACAAGATTTGCCCATTTTCTAGGTCCGGGTTTGCTCAGAGATCATTCTCATCACAGGCCCCAATCTTTAGGAACAAACAGGCCCTTTCCAGCCACATTCAAGCAAAGTCATGAAAAAAAAAAAAAAACAAAAAAAAAAAACAAACAGCCTGACTGGTATCTTATCTGGGTCGTTCCTCCTGAGTAGGGGTCACACACTCTGAGGCCTTGCCTGGTAATTTTGAGATTATTTTCCTCCTGCAGTCCACTGGCCAATTGTGACATGTTCCAGACATACATTTTCCCAAAACCCCTGCCCAAGGACAGAAAAAGCAGTATATAAACCCCTAGATAGAAGGTTCAAATGGGCTGTCCACTTGGGTCCTCCCTCTATTGCTAGAGATTCTGTTCCCCTTCTTTTAGCTTATCAATTTCTTTTATCTATCAATAAACTCTGTTCTTTTCTTACTCCAGTGGTCTGTGGCTTCCCACACAGAAATTCCAGATACACTTATACTAAAACATTATTTGTTGCTTACCTGAAATTCAAGTATAACTAGATGTCCTATATTTTATCTGGTAATCTTACCCAGGACAGATCATGCCATCGTGCTGTATGTTCTTCCACCTATCCACATTAGTAGAAGAGGGGTGCTGCCTACTTTATTTCAAGCTTAAAAGAGGAGTTGCCATAGGCCAAATGGAAAACTTGTTAGGAGAATGGTAGGCCCAGTGGGTGGGTCTGACATTAGCACAGGAGATCTAGAGAGCAAGGGAAATAAGGAAGTTGCTGTGGAAGCAAAGGTGTCATGATTCTGCAATTTGTCTCTGTTCTTGGAACTTAGCAAGGTAAAGGACAGATGAGTCTGTAAACCTGACTGAGGAGAAATGGGAGAAAAAACTAATATCAAGAGATGTTTTGATTTTTATCCATGAAGTCACTTGGAAAGCCAATGGGACTCTAATAAGTGAGCCTTAGAACAACAGATGGCCTGAAAACCTGGGCTAAAAGGGAGCAAAACCAGAGTGAGTGTGCCACTCTTGCCTGCCAGTCTTATTCAGAGGGAGCAGCACAGGTGCCTCCAAGAAATGTAGAGGAATCTCCCCAGACAAGGAGGCATTTCAGAGCATTCACCTGGCTCACTGTGAGAAGGTAAGATACAGAGTGTTACTCAAGTGGGAAGGCATGTTTCTTTTCAACCCTGAAAAATCCCACAAGAACAAGCTAATGAATAAGGTAATGAGGAAAAAAAGAAACTTGCACACAATTTTTTTCCCACTGACAGGGGATCATAGATGGAAAGTCTTACTTTTGAATGAAGATCAAACTCTTACTAAATTATAATTTTAATTTTATAATGTATAATATAAGCTACTGTATAGTATATAATACGTGCTACTGTATAGTATAGAATAGTAATATAAATGTATACTGTTTTTTTTAATATATTGGACTAGACTTTAAATTATCAAATTAAGATCAAGTCAAAAATACTTTTATTATTAAAGAGGAATCAGAGGCTTTTGAGAATTTTCTGGTTGAAGGGGATGAATCTTCCCCAATTGATAAATTGTCAAGGGACCATGGGAGTCAACATAGAAGTGTTTGATAACACATTGAGTTGTGTGTGCTCAGAGTTCTAGTTATTACTAAGAACTGCTCTGAATCCATACATTTCTGGGTTCAGCAGCTTTGTCCTCTCATCAGAGTCCCCTTCCTTTTTGTGTTCTCTGGTATTGCAGGATGATATAGTGACGAGAATTTAATCTGCCCTTTCTTTGATTGAGAGATTAGGGAAAGTTCCCAATTGGCGTCCTAGCCCCAAACCATTTCTCAACCTACTTCCCAATGCTATTAATTTTTTTTTCTATTTGCAAGAGGATAGAATTTTACAGTTTAACCTAAGCTTTTCCAAACAGGTGTTATTAAACAGCTCTTTTAGACAAATGTTGCTAAATCTATAAAGAACAAAAACCCTTATCTTGCAAAGAAATTTAATCATTTAGAAAAATCTATGAACTGTTTTATAAATTGAGGAGCTTTTCAGAGGCCTTTCAAGTGTTAATGGACTTTCTAAATCAAATTTCTGAAGGGAATATTTGGAAGGCAGCATTTTTTTACATTTTTGACCACAGAACCCTTTGTTTACAGAGTACCAATCCAAGAACATTCCATCCAAGTACTAATGTTCCAAATAAAATATTTTCTGAAAATCCTGGCTTAGCATTTCAAATCCACCATCTACTATTCATACTTACAGCTTCTTGTTCCTGAGAGCAAAGGAGATATCAAATAATGGTCAGCTTTCTGCAAGTGTGGATTTTTTTATCATCTTATCAGAATCATCTTAGCATATTTGTTAAAAATATAAATTACTGGGCCTTGACTCTGCTGACTTGGAATCACTAGGAAGTCAAATGGGAGGTGGGACCTGAAATAAAAATTAATATTGTCCATTGTTGTAGTCTTGTACACAAGAAAACCCAAGAATTCTGGGGAGGAATTTTATCTCAGGTTGCTCTTTCAGACTCCATTTCTGAAATCATTCTCAAATGTTTGCAGTTTCTTTGGAATCTCCATTTTCCTTCCAGGCAGTAATGTAAAGAAGAAGTAGAAGGTTACTTAGATTCTTTCTACACAAAAAGGAAAACAACAAAAACTTCAGCAATTTTTCTCACTTAGTAGGTGTTAACTTTCCACTTTGCTCTTAAAAAAAAATGATCCTTTCCCCCAAGTGATGTTTCCAGGGGTGTTTGCTGGTTATATGTTACCTGAAAATTAAATATAGCATTCCCTCCAGCCACTCCTTAAAAATTTGTAGGAGTTACACACTGACTTTCTAAGCAGTAGTAAGAACTTATTTCTAAAAGATTATTTATAAAAATCTTGTTTGATTATGCTTTTTGAAATTGAGATTTAAGTTTTTTAATTAAATCATAGCTGTGTACATTAATGCAATCATGGGGTACAATGTGCTGGTTCTATTAAATATATACAATGTCAAGATCACATAAATGATCACGCAAGACATGGATTGACAGTACCCGCTGCAAGAGGCGAGGCTAACCATAGGTGTAGGATAGCCCTGAGCACTTTTCACAGAGTCCTTTTATTGGGAAGATACGTAATAGGCAGAAAGATTACTAAGCAGGGACATGCAGGGGCTACATGCTCAGGGAAATGATCTCTTAGGTGCCAACAGAGTATTACTCAAGGAAATGATCTTCAATGGTGGTAAGGAAATGATCTTCAAAATAAAATGAAATTTTTCTCCAGTAATCCATTAAAGAACTGTCATAAAATGCTTAATGTTTAACAATAGCCTTACTACTACAGTACAGGACTGAACTTTGCTCCCCCAGGATTACTGAGATACCGGTGGCTTGCTTTCCAAGTTATAAGAGATTTCCAGGCTTGCCAGGAGATTCTCTTGTTCTCATAATTCCTCAGGTGAGTTATGATATTGGTGACTGTTGTAATAAGTATGATATTTAATCTTCTGTAACACAATTTGAAATATTTTCATCAAACTGGTTAACATAGCCTTCACGGCATTTTCTTAGTTATTGTGTTGAGACATTTGTATTCCACATTTAGTAAATTTCACACCCTTATAAGATGCACCATAGGTCTGATCCCACTAATTACCCTTCTTCCATCCATCCTCCCCCTCCCCACCATCTCTCCTTTCCCCATATACTTGGGCTGTAATTGGGTTAAAGCTTTCATATGAACGCTATAAATTGGTTTCATAGTAGGGCTGAGTATATTGGATATGTTTTCTTCCATTCTTGAGATATTTTGCTAAAGAAAAATATGTTCCAGCTCTGTCCATGTAAACATGAAACAGGTAAAATCTCCATCTTTTTTGAGGCTGCATAATATTCCATGGTATAAATATACCACAATTTATTAATCCATTGCTGAGTTGATGGGCACTTGGGCTTCTTCCATGACTTAGCAATTATGAATTGGACTGAAATAAACATTCTGGTACAAATATCTTTGTTATAATGTGATTTTTGGTCTTCTGGGTATATACCTAGTAGAGGAATTGTAGGATCGAATGCTAGGTCTATTTTTAGATCTCCAAGTGTTCTCCAAACATCTTTCCAAAAGGAACATATTAGTTTGCATTCCCACCAGGAGTGTAGAAGTGTTCTATTTTCTTGACATTGATACCAACATCTCTGGTTTTGGGGTTTAGTGATGTGGGCTAATCTTGCTGGACTTAAATAATATCTCAAAGTAGTTTTGATTTGCATTTTTCTGATGATTAAAGATGATAAACATTTTTTCTTATGTCTGGATACCACGCACCTGTCTTCCCCAGAGAAGTTTCTCTTCAAGTCCTTTGCCCACCCTAGGATGGGATCACTTGTTCTTTTCTTGCTAATATGTTTGAGTTCTCTGTGGATTCTGGTTATTAAACCTTTGTCGGAGACATAACCTACAAATATTTTCTCCCATTCTGAGGGCTGTCTGCGTGCTTTACTTACTGTGTTCTTGGCTGTGCAGAAGCTTTCTGGTTTGATCAGGTCCCAGTAATGTATTTTTGATATGCTTCAATTGCCTGGGGAGTCTTCCTCATAAACTATTCACCCAGGCTGATTTCTTCAAGAGTTTTCCCTGCAGGCTCTTCTAGTATTTTTATAGTTTCATGTCTTAAGTTTAAATCTTTAATCCAGTGAGAGTCTATTTTAGTTCATGTTGAAAGGTGTGGGTTCAGTTTCAGTCTTCTACTGATCGCCAGCCAAGTCACCCAGCACCATTTGTTAAATAGGGAATCTTTTCCCCACTGAATGTTTTCAATTGGCTTGTCAAATATAAAATAACGGTAAGGAGATGGGTTCATCTCTTGGTTCTCTATTCTGTTCCAGACATCTAATTCTTTGTTTTTGTGCCAGTACCATGCTGTTTTGATCACTATCGATTTGTACTATACTCTAATGTCTGGTAGCATATTTCCTCCTGCTTTGTTTTTATTTCTGAGTAATGTCATGGCTGTTTGAGGTTTTTTCTGATTCTATATAAAACAAAGTATTTTTTTTTTTTTTGAGACTTTAAAGTATGACAGTGGAGTTTTAATAGAGATTGCATTAAAATTGTTGTATATTGCTTTGGATAGTTTGGACATTTTCACAATGTTGATTCTTCCCAGCCATGAGCATTGTATGTTTTTCCATTTGTTAACATCTTCAGCTATTTCTTTTCTTAGAGTTTCATAGTCCTCTTTATAGAGCTCTTTCACATCCTTTGTTAAGTAAACTCCCAAATATTTCATCTTCTTTGGCACTACTGTGAGCAGAATAGAGTTCTTGACTGTTTTTTCAGTTGACTATTGCTGGTATATATAAAGGCTACCAATTTATGAGTGTTGATTTTGTAATCTGAGATGCCGCTGTATTCCTTGATCACTTCTAGGAGTTTTGTGGTAGAATCCCTGGTGTTTATGAGATATACAATCATATCATCTATGAAGAGTGAAAGTTGATCTCTTCTGACCCTATATAGATACCTTGATCACCTTTTCTTTTCTAATTGCGATGGTAAAGACTTCCATTACAATGTTAAAAAGCAGCAGAGATAATGGAGAACCTTGCCTGGTTCCTGATCTAAGTGGAAATTATTTCAATTTAACTCCATTCAAAAAGATATTGGCTGTGGGTTTGCTGTAGATGGCCTCTATCAGTTTAAGAAATGTCCCTTCTATACCCATTTTCTTAAGTGTTCTGATCATGAAAGGATGCTGGATATTATCAAAAGCTTTTTCTGCATCAATTGAGAGAATCATCTGGTCTTTGTTTTTTAATTTGTTTATGTGCTCAATTACACATATAGATTTACGTATATTGAACCAGCCTTGAGACCCTAGGATAAAACCAACTTGGTCATGATGTATAATTTGTTTGCTGTGTTGCTGGATTCTGTTTGTTAGGATCTTGTTGAATATTTTTGCATCAATGTTCATTAGTGATATTGGTCTATAGTTTTCTTTTCTTGTTGGGTCTTTTCCTGGTTTGGGGATCAGGGTGATGTTTGCTTCATAGAATGCGTTGGGTAGTATTCTTTCTTTTTCTATATTTTGGAAAAGGTTCAGTAAGATAGGTACTAGTTCCTCTTTAAAGATTTGATAGAATTCTGATGTGAAGCCATCTGGTCTTGTGCTTTTCTTTTTAGGGAGATTTTATATAGTTGATGCTGTTTCAGATCTTGATATTGGCCAGTTCAACATGTCCACTTGATTCTGACTAAGTCTTGGAAAGTGGTGTGCTGCCACATATTGGTCAATTTTCTTCAGATTTTCATATTTCTGAAAATAAAGTTTCTCTTAATATTCATTAAGGACTTTTTGAATTTCTGAGGAATCTGTTGCTATTTCATCATTACCATTTCTGATTGATGAAATTAGAGATTTTACTCTTTTTTTCCTGGTTAAGTTAGCCAATGGTTTATCTATTTTATTGACCTTTTCAAAAAATTAGTTTTTGATTGATTGCTCTGTTGTATAATCCTTTTGCTTTCAATTTCATTTAATTCTGCTCTAATTTTGGTTATTTCTTTTCTTCTGCTTCTTTTGGGATTAGAATGTTCTTCCTTTTCCAGTTGCTTGAGATGTCCCATTAAGTTGTTAACTTACTTTCTTTCCATTCTCTTGAGGAAGGCTTGCGGTGGTATAAATTTCTCTCTTAGGACTGCCTTTGTAATATCCCAGAGGTTCTGATAATTTATGTCTTCATTATTTTATTCCAAAGATTTGGTGATTTCCTTCTTAATCTCATCTATGACCCAGCTAGCATTCAGCATAAGGCTATTTAGCTCCCATGTTTTTGTATGAGTATGCAGATAACTGTTGTTACTGGGTTCAACTTTAATTCTATGATGGTCCAAAAAAGATGCAAGGAATAATTTCTTTTAAAAAATCCAGAGTGTGACTTCCAGCCATTTTAATTCCTTTTTTCTTCCACCTCCCACAATAGTTGGCCATGGATTTAATATTTATAATATCTTCAAAAACGTGATTTGTTAATTCTACTTCTACATTACACACACTGAGTATACTTAGGTTTCTGTATATCCATAAGAATGGGGGTCTATGTCTGTTTTGCTCATCATTGAATCTCCAGGGCCTGACAGTGTCTATGTAATAGGCTTTTAAGTATTCATTGATTGAATATATTGAACATAATGCGATTGCAGAGGCTTTTGATGTATAAACATTTTCTCAGTGATAGCATAATTTAATTTGTAGATGGTAACTGAATTTTGAATGAATGTTTAGAAGTGGAAACTCAAGTACTTATGGGTTATTAAAATGAAGATAAAATGTAGTAAATGTTTTTTTATAAGCACCTAAGGGATTATATATACAACAGCAATAAAATAGCTGTTGAGGAAACTCTAATTACTGACAATTGTTTACCATGAAGACACCTTATATGATGTTTCTAGATGGAAGCTATTAATTTGAATTACTCTGGAAAAATGATGTATGTAGGCATTTATACTTTATTATTATAATGTGACGACATTGCCACCTCTTATTTTTACTAGAATCCCACAGTAACTAACAGTCATGAATAAATTTATAGACTTGTTTTTCATAATGAAGCAAAATGACTATGAGCATGAAATTTTCTCTCCTTTTAGTTTCATTACTGCAGATACAACAAAGGGCCTAATAGATAAGGATAATAAATTATGCCATGGAGAAGTAAGAACTGGATACTTACTATTAGTTTTCACGTTTGGAAACAAACAAAATAGATCATATTACTGGCCAGTATTGGTACAAAAAAATGATTTTAATTCTAGTTTTGAACTCGAGGTTCAATTAGGTATAATGTTGAATTAAAATAAATGTTGCCAGGAGAAAACAATAAGAATGGTATCTGCTGGCACATCAATATATGAAAAAGATCACAGATTATATACAAGTGCAAGATATGTGGTGCAATTTATTTATTGGAATGCAGTGAGAATTAGTTCACTGGAAAGAAAACAGAGAACATTTTTGCTAATTATATTGCTTCTTAAAAGCACAAACCTCATGAAATATTGTATTAGGAAAGAAATGCTTAGGAAGCAAAGAACATGGAGAAACATCGAATAATCAGATTGCTGGGGATAAAAAAAATGAAGCTTAAAGAATTAGGAGGATTAATTTTGCTCTTGCTTCTGTAATGAGTAGGGAGGGGAGAGAAAAGACTTCGGTTTATGTGTGCAAGGCTATTTACATGGGTTATCTTATGTTTTATTCTCACATCAGTCTTTTAGGGCTGCCATTATTTTTCTCATTTCCATATAGAAAAAATAAAGTTCAGGGAGTCTGACTGAATACATGATTCAGAGTCATACTATTAGCTTTTAAGAGCAGATATTTAAATCCAAATCTATTAATATATCGCTTCTCAAGTCTATTCTTTACCCATTCCTCTTTTCTGGCAAGATACTCTCTGTTTGCAGCTATACTTGCTGGGGCAGCCCATGAAGAGGTGTCAGTTACTTACAGTCCTAAAGTCATTGGCAAAACTCTGTAGATTTACAAAATTGCCGCCCTGATGAGAGTGGCTTATGTTTGCCTTAATTGTAGCTTGCTTTTTTTTTTCATTGTCCTTGGGCTACTTTAGTTCATATTATAACAAATGAGAAAACTGGAGTTAAAGAAAATTACCTGTGGTCACACAGGACACAAATTGCTAAACTGAGATTTGAAACCAGGCAGAGTAACTCTGGAGCATGTGCACTTAATCCCTGTGCTACAATGCCCAGCCTCATAGAGGAGGAAAAGTAATCCTTTCTCCCTACCATAGGTTGCATTATCTCTTGGTGATTTATGTTGCTTGTGGAAAGGTGGCTTGGGGAGGTGCATGGGTAGGGAGAGGGAGCAGTGAAGGAAGGCAGCTCAGTTGCAGTGCTTTAATGGATTGCCTTGGTGATTGTGTTATAGCAACTTCTGCTTTCAGTTTATGTTATGAGAGGCAGGAAAACAAAAGATGTATTTGGATAGTGGCAAATAGGGATATAAGGTTTATAAGGCATATGGTTTGTAGTGTAAGGTGTGTAAGCTAGTAGTAAGAGATAAGACTGCAAGTGTGTGTTGAGGACATATCAAGAAAGGAGAAAAAGATAAGATTGAATTTTACATGGCAGTTGAGGAGGAGTGTGATAAGCATAACCAGAGGTTTTCTTTTATAAGATTAATTTAGCATAGTTGTACTTGGTGACTTAGACAGAAAAGACACAGGAATTAAGATGTCCAAATGAAAGGCTATTGAAAAAATAACTTACATTATGTATATTTATTAGGAAAATATTAATTGTTAAATGAGACAAATCCCCCTCAGTCTGCTCGGGCTGCCATTATAAAATGCTACAGACTGGGTGACATAAACAGCAGAAATATGTTTTCTCCCATTCTGTTGGCTGAAAGTCCATGATCAAGGTGCTCATTTGGTTTGGTTTCTGGTGAAGCCTCTCTTCCTGGCTAATAAATGGCTGCCTTCTCTGAGTCATCACATGGTGGAAAGAGATGGTGAACTCTCTGGTGTCTCTTCTTGTAAGGGCACTCATCCCAACACGGGGGTCCCACCCTCATGACCTCATCTTGCTGTAATTACCTCCAAAATGTTCTATCTCAATTGCCATCACACTAGGATTTAGGGCTTCAACATATGAATTTTGGGTGAACACAAATGTTCAGTCCATAAAACCTCCAAATATCCATGGTTTAATATGATAGAATTTAATGAAGTCCAGAACAGGTGTTCTTGATTGGCAGAAAGCTTTCCATACGGGTTATTCAGGGACCTTTTTGTGATGTGTTCCACTCTTTTGTAGGGGCATAGAGTTCTCTGCATTCATTTGGTAACTGGGTGAAGAGAATAGAAGATCGTGCATGGGAGGTTGTGTAAGCCATGTGTGGAAGTGGTTCATCTATATTCCTCTGTCACACTCCTAAGATAATAACTCATTTACATACCCAAGTCTAACTGTAAAGAAGACTGGAATATGTACTTTAGCTGTGTCAGTCAAGATAAGCTAGGATGTGCTATGTTAAAAAGCAACACTAAAAATTTCATTGGCTTTACTAGCAGAAGTTTATTCTCACTTATAGAGCATTTCTAAAACAGGCCAACGAGGAAGCTCTGCTTGTTTATTCACACTGAAACCAGATTGATGGAAGTCTTATTTCCTAAGTCACCAGAAGGTCACTAAAAATTTGGCTCATTTACCTTCTCTCAAGCAAAATGGTCACCTCCTAATTTGCATATAGGTGGGTTATTCCTGGGGTGATGTGTGATAGTTTCCACATCTATAGGGAGTGATGTGTAGTGATTTCTAAAGCAGGTCTGTGTAAAGCCCCTCTTCATATAGAGACCTGAGAATGACAGGGCAAGCTGTCTACATCTCAAATACTCAGTAAATAATGGTAGGATAGGAACAGGATAACCATGAAGAAACTTTCCACTCAGAAAGAGGAAGAATGGGAGCACACAGGAGTCCCTAGTGTATGAAGTCTCTCCATGGTGTGAGGATTCCCTACTTTAGCATAGAGAATATTCCTTGATTAGCTCAATCCTATGATCTAGGAGGTCCTACCCATGCATTGTTCTCTGTGGTCCTCAGGTTTTCTGTTTGAAGATTCTTCTTTTCCATTATTCTTTTTGATTTCATTTAAAACTGACATTGAAGAATATGCCTTCCATGGAGACTAAATAGCTTTTTTTTTTTTTCCAGGATGCTTCTTGTCCAGTTAGAGGTTAAAGGTTGTACTAAGTTTCAAACAGTCACAGATAATTCTAGTCTAAGATCATAATTTATTTGACAAAAAAGTGCTCTTTTAAACTTAATAGAATATTAATCTGATTACAGTTGCTTCTATGTACCAATAACATACCTATAGTTCTGTCCAAAATACTTAGATTTACTATATATCTTTTTTTTCTCATCCCATCTTCTTTTTCTCCATTTCTATTTCTATTATTCTCTCACTCTCACCATTCTCTTGTGTCTCAACATAATTGGAGTATCTTGGACTTCTCAGACTTTAGTAGCAAAAGCACACTCTTAACTTCTTTCCATTTCAGCAATTGAAAGCATATACTGTGCTGGCCTCAATTTATTTACAAACCCTAGCTTTGATCTCTTTTAGAAGGCTGAGTTTTAATCTTTTTTGCTCAAAGGTATTCTCTGTTTTATTAAGGATAATCACCTCTTCTGACCCTACAAATCCCTGAATTTGCACATTTTCTCTAAATCGTATATTCCTGCTGGTTACCAGCCAATTATTTCCATGAGATTTTCATTTTCTTACAATATCTCATTAAGTGTAGGCACAGCAACCAAAACATGCTGATAAACTTCTATTTCCAACCTTTTCCTTTAAGGCTACAAGTTCATTAGATATATTATCTTCCATTTATATTATTCCACGTGGCAAAATTATCAAAAGTTTTGCCATGGCATAGTATTAAAAAAAACATGTTTTCAGCCTCTGGAGTTTCCTTAAGACCAATTGCCTAGGCCTAGAGTGACATTTGCTAGGTTTTGTTGTTATAGTAGCACCTGACTGGTTAGTAACAATTTCTACATTTCTGAGGATAGGTAAGAATATGACATTGAATCAAAAACTACTAAATCTCAGTGACTTACTCAGTTAAAACTCGTTTTTCTTTCATGTTACATGCTTACTGTGGGTTGAGTGAGAATTCATCATATCCACTCTGTTCATCGTATCCACTCTGAAATCAAGAGTGGTGAAAGTTTTGTCTGAACACATTCTTGTAACATTGCAGGTGGCCAAATAATTCTGGTTTATCAAGATTTTTCTCAGGTTTACTCTCATCCCAGAGCCACCATTAGTTCCAAACCAAGGTGGTTTTGCCTGGGACTGTTCTGGTTTTAAAACTACAAATCCAAAGAATAACAGAGTCTGCTTTTGAACTATACATTTAGGAACAAATGCCTGCTTGGTTTTAGTCAGTAAGTAGACATGAGCATGTGGTACTAGAGGTAATGCAGAAGGAACTGTTACTCTCTGGAAATGAAATTGTGGAGAACATATAGGGAATGAATGCAAATTAGCTGCCGGTAGAATTACTCTCTCTGAACTCACTGAATGTGAAAATGAGCTTTAAGAATTTCCAAGTCTATCAGTTAGTGGGGCGTGGGCTCACAATATCATTCATTTATTTATTCATCTATTCATCTATTTGGCCAATAAATACTTATTGAATGACAAACACTGTCACAGCGACTAGAGATACAGAGTGGTAAGACACAATGCCCTGTTCTTATTGGGGAATAGAAGTAAACAAATGGTTTTAGGTTGTGGTAAGTACAAAGAAAAGGCAGGAAGACTATTGAATCTGGTAATCTAGGAAGTTTGTTTTGTGTGTGTGTGTGTGTGTATGTGGCGGGGGAGGTGGTTATGCAAGCTGAAACCTAAGAGGTAGGAATGCACTGGCAAAGGGAAGACCTGGTGGAATAGCTTTACAGTCACAAGTGTCAGCAAGTGCAAAGACACTTCAGCTCAGAAAGGGAACCAAGGGAAGCCATGTGAGTAGAATGTAGCCGTGTGGAAAATCAATACAAAAATGTGGAAGAGGAGGTAGGAGCCAAACCAGAGTAAGGAGTTTAGACTTCATTTTGGCAATTGATAGATTTATATCTGGGAAGTGATATCATTTGCTTTTTTATTTTTCAAAGATCAATCTGATTGCTGTCTGGGGGATGGATAGAAGAAGCCTAGAGTGAAGGCAAAGAAACTAGCTCAGAGCCACTTTCACAATCTTGACAGGACAAGGGCACTTGGACTAGGGTTCAGGCAGTAAGGATGGAGAGAAGAGGGTAGATTTTAGATATGATATGGAACCAGATGAAAGGGGACTTAATCATGGATGGAAGGGGGAAAGAAAGAAAGATTAAGGATGGCTATTTAGTTTCTGGCTTGAGCAACCTAATGAATGATGTACTATCTTATTGACCTTAGAGTACTACTGAGCTATGGAAACACTTGGAGTAAAGAAGGTTAGTGAGAAAGTCAAGAATTCTACTTGGACAGGTCATTTGATATATTTGTTAGACATCCAAGTGGGTGTATCACATACCAGTGAGTGTATCATGTATGATCTGTGGGTCTTGCGCCCTGCAGAGAGGGCTAGGCTGGAGATAAACATTAAGGAGACACCCACATACTGATGGCATTTAAAAGCAGGAGACTGGTTAAGATCAGCTAGGGAGAGAGTGTTGATACAGAACAGAAGAAGGTCCTGGAAAGATCTGGAAGTGCACCAACATTTAGAGATCTTATGAAGAAGGAAGAAAAGGAAAGGAGACAGAAGAAGTGCTCTAGAGACATAGTGTAGTATAACGCATTCCCAGTGGAAGACTGTGGTGGTGGATAACTGTGCCCTTGCACCAAAAAGTTCCAGAAGAAAAGGATGGCAACTAGCCACTCTCGTTTTGCAACGTGCAGATCATGACAAGAGCTATGTCTGTGGAGTGGACTGAGAAATGTGTGGAAAGTCAGGAAATGGAGACAGTGAACATAGATAAGAGTCTTTAGGCATAAATGAATCATATTAATAGTAAACAGCTGTAACATAATTAAATTGCAACTTCATATACTACAGTGAATGGAAAATTTACCAGTTTATAATTACATTACTTATCTCTAGATGGAAATTAATTAACAGCCAGCCAGCATGGAACCTAAAAAAGGGAGACCAAAACCCAGCAATCTAGGATACTGTTAATCCAGCAGCCGAAAAGGGTGCACGACAGAGCTGACTTTGTTAAAGGACAAGGACAATTCTTTAGATTTTGTTATTTATTCTCTGAACAAGTATTTCCTCAAGACTATCCATCTTTCTTCACTTGCCTAAAAACCTTCATGCCTAAAAACCACCTTTTCCCTAATAATTCAGTGTCCCAAAGTGACTTGACCCCAAAGAGAAAGGAAAACGTCCTTGGGAAAGAGAGAAACAGAGATGATGTGGGATGGAAAGGGCTGGCAGGAAGGCTGCAGTGGAAGGATGGACTCTGGACATAAGAAGCTTTTGTTTTTTGTTCTTGTTTTTGCTTTCCACAGAGGCAAGAAGAAAGAAGATAGGATGTAACCAAACACAGCAAAACGTAGTAAATGACCAACAGTGTAACTCTTCTAGGATTGGATCCTAGTCGCCTAAGGCGGCACTAACAGAATGGCACCAGACTGGGTGACTGAAAAACCAAAACTCTTTTTCTCACAGTTCTGGAGGTTGGAAGTGTAAGATCCAGGTGCTGGCAAGCTCAGTTTCTGGTGAGGCCTCTCTTCTGGCTTGTAGACTGCTTCCTTCTCCCTGTCCTCACATGTGACATCTACTCTGGTGTCTCTTCCTCTTCTTATGAAGACACCAGTCCTATCAAATTAAGGCTCCACTCCAAAACCTGTTTAACCTTAATTGCCTCCCTAACGGCCCTATCTCCAAATATAGTCACATTGAAGGTTAGGGCTTCAATATATGAATTTTGCAGGGCACAACCCAGTCTATAATAGATAGTTTCACTCTTACAAAAGGAGAATACACCCCCTGATGCTTTTAGGTAGTAAGTGGGAAGACTGTGCATCTGTTTATTGCAGTTTGATCATATTCCTAAGCAAGACATTGACACCTGGGAGTGCAAATTGGCATACATACCAGGGTAAACAGGATTGTGAGTTGGAGTGATAAAGAGAAGCCCCCTTGGGAGAATGAAGGAGAGGATGGAAAACAGACAATATTATTGAGGGCTTCCTTGACTATTGGATTTTAATTAATGCCTTTCTACTTTTTTCATGTCTTGGCAGGAAAATGACATAGAAAGGACACCTTTTGTGGCATTTGGAGGCATCTTTATGGGACTTGATGGAAAAAATTATTTTGTTATTTTATTTTTTAGTAGTATATACTATCATGAAAATAGAGAAAAGGAAATATTGTGGAAAATATTAACTATTGAATTTGTATACAATTTTTTTGAGACAGAGTCTTACTGTCATGCTCAGTAGAGTGCCCTTAAACTTGTGGGCCCCAGTAATTCTCTTGCCTCAGGCTCCCAAGTATCTGGGACTGCAGGCACCATCACAACACCTGGCTATTTTTGGAGATGGGGGTCTCACTCTTGCTCAGGTTGGTCTCGAACTCCTGACCTCAACCAGTCCACCCACCTGGACCTCCTAGAGTGCTGGGATTACAGGCATGAGCCACTGTGTCCAGCCTCTAAATAACATCTTTTAAAATGTTTTAATGAAAAACTCAGGTTTATTTTCATAAGCATATCATTGTTTAAAATCAGGGTTGTTTTTCCCCTAAAATTACCAAATGCAATTCCAGATCAAGACTTTTTTTTTTTTTGAGACAGAATCACGTTGCGGTTGAATGCTATGGCATCATAGTTCACAGCAACCTCAAACTCTTGGGCTCAAGAGATCCTCTTACCTCAGTCTCTTGAATAGCTTGGACTACAGGTGCCTGCCACAATGCCCGGCTATTTTTTTTTTTTTTCAGAGACGAGGTCTCAGTCTCGCTCAGGCTGCTTTCAAACTCATGAGCTTTAGCAATCCACCCACCTCAGCCTCCTGCTAGGATTATAGGCATGAGCTACTACCCCTAGCCCAGTTAAGACTTTTTGATGATTCCTTTAAATTCTTGATTGTCATGTTAGGTAGATAGTTAAGACCTCTGGCTCTCCTGGGGGGCAAAGGGCTTGTACCCAGGCTTGGTGCTGCCCCACCTTGATCCCAGCTCCAGCAATTGTCCTACCTGGGAAGAAGGACAAGGGCGGGCTCCTTAGTGCTGCCCTAGCTCTGTCCTATCTTGAACAATTGCTACACTTGAGCCAGGCAGCCCGGGCACAACAGGATTTGGAAAGTGGCCTAGAATAACAAGGCTAATTATTGTATCATTAATTTTCCATCAAAGTGATGCCATGGTGACATCTGAATACATGGAGAGCTAAATCCAGATGTTATAAAACAGGACTGTGGACCATTATCAGGGGCCCATCTATTGTGTATGGAGAATGTATCTTGCTCTGTAAACCTATGTCTTGCTCTTGTTCTATAAATCTATCTTTCTCTTCCTCAATAAACTTAGTTTCATGCTTTCTTTGGTTTTTGTGGGTCTGGTCATTCCTTGACAAACAGCACACCAAGAACTAAGAATGCACACAGCTGCCTGAACCATTATCATTATTGATAAAAAAGTTATTCACATAAGTATGTAATAAAATAAAAATAGAAAATCATATTCCATAGGATCATTTAATTTTATAAGCATTGAAATCAGTTTCAAAAACTTTTTAAAAACATATTCCCCTTTTTTCATTGACAAATATATAATATTTTTAGATAAAGAAGAGATTCAAATCAAAGTAAATTTTTTCAGACCTAACATTTAAATACATATACATTATTAGAAGAATAACCTTATAGCTAGGTTAGTGGCCACTACAATGGCAAATTAGCTAGCAATATTATTTACGATGACTGATTTTGGGCAGATAGCCTCCAGTTGTGTTTGCCTGCCTTCCTTCCTCACCCCTAACTTTCTGGATGTGGGCTGGAAAACAGACTCCTTTAGCAGCTTTGGGGCTCGTTTATGTATAATGTGCAGTTACTAGATGTTTATACCGATTTTGAGGATGTCCAGGTGACAGAGCACATCCTTGTCTGCACTTGTCATGGCACCAGAGATTACTCACCACTGGTGGATGCCACTTGGGCTGCCCTCTGAGGAGCCCCAGAGGAGCCTGCTTTCTGCCAGTGACTAAGTGCTGTCTGGTAGGTCCAGGTCCCCATGTGTGTCCCCAAGGTCAAAGAAAGCATCATTTCAGAGAGCTCTGCTTAAGTTTTTTAAGAAGGCAAGTAAAATCCGAAGATGGATGATGGTTTCAAGGAACTGGGAGAGGTTATGATAAGGGAAAAGAGTGGATTCATTATTTCAGAGCTTAAATTTTGAAAACACTATCTTTTTTTAATCATATAAAAGCCCACAAAATGCCATATTTCTTTAGACCCAGTGGACCATTTATCTCTATCTTCTTTGTATAAAAGCTACAAAGAAATATTTTATTTATTTATTTATTTAAGAGATGAAGTCTGGCTCTGTCTCTCAGGCTCAAGTACACTGGTATGATCATAGATAGTTCAGTGCAGCCTTGAACTGTTGGGCTTAGGCCATCCTTCCACCTTAGCCTCCTGAGTGCTGAGACTATAGGAGTGTTCCACCACACCTAGCTGAAGAAATATTTTATAGGAGAACGAAATTCCCTTTGGGCAAGAACTGAAACCAAGTTTGATAACTTTTCCTAACAATTTATTAATATTTTGAATCAGTCATCTGTGTATTTGTGTCAAGCTTCTGGAATCTACTGCCATACTCTTGTTGGTAGTAGCAAATATATATTTTTAGATAAGTTTATTGAGGTATGATCTCCATATCATACAATTTGCCTTTTTAAAGAGTGTAATTCAATGTGGTTTTGCAACTACCACCACAGTCAATTTCAGACATTTTCATTACCTCAGAAAGAAACTCTCCTACTCTGGCTATCACCCTACTCTTTCGTAACTCTCCAAGCCCTAAGCAACTGCAACTGCTAATCCTGTTTCTGTCTCTATAGATATTTAGATTTGTCTATTTTTTTATTTTTTAATAATATGTGAACTTTTGTGAACTTCTTTCACCTAGTATGATGTTTTTAAGATTTATCTAAATTGTAATAATTTTTTTTTTTTTTTTTTTTTTTTTTTATTCTTTGAAAGTAATTATTTTCTGATTACAAAACACAGGAAGGAGCCAGAGTGATAACTGTGACCACTTGGTCACACATCTTCTCAGTCTATGCATCTATAAATACTTGGTACAATAACAGGCTCACGTTGCCCTCAGGAGCGTCTTCTCACATTCCAACAACTAACAGAGTGTATACAGTGTATGACCATGTGGGGAGTTAAAACAGATGCCTCATTCACGAGGTAGGGCTTTGCTCCAATTAGTTTTCCAGGCCACATTTGCTAATATTGAAACTGAAGCAACTGGTTATTCTTACTAACAATGTTCTAAAGGTCTCTCATGAACAAGTAGGTTATAGACAAATTACTATATGTCTGCCAGAGTCTCAGAATCATTTCAAGTAATCCTATAGAAAGGCAGTGACTAAGGCCCTCTCCTTGTCCCCAGCCTTGTAAGTTCCAGGCTGCCTATAGTACCCAGACTACCCCTCTTGGGTCCCTCACAACCTGGGACAGTTGTGGAGGAGGGGCAGGCCAGGACAAGCATGAGGAATAAACAGTTTTTATTGGGTATAGACCAGGAGTCCATGAGTCTTGAGGACCTCTGCTTATTTTTCAATTTTCTTCTCCACGTTCATTTTATTTTTGAGACAGACTCTCACCCTGTTGAACTAGGTAGAGTGCCCTGGTGTCATAGCTTATAGCAACTTTAAACACCTGGGCTCAAGTGATCACTTTGCCTCAGCCTCCCAAGTAGCTGGGACAAATGGGTACCCACCACAACAACTGACTATTTTTAGTACAGCTGGGTTTTCATTCTTTTTCAGGTTAGTCTAGAACTCCTATGCTCAAGTGATCTACCTGCCTTGGCTTCCCAGAGTGCTAGGATTACAGACATGAGCCACCATGCCTGGCCTTCTTCTCTACATTCTTTTTGGCTCTGTTTCTGTAGCTGTATGAGCTATTCTTTTCTTCTGGTAGTAGATCCTTTTTCTTCTCCAGGGTGGCAGTTACTGCCTGGTAATTCTAGCCAATTGCATGTGTCAGGTACCCCAAAGTAGGCAAAATTTCTCACAAGATTCAGATGCACACCTTGAGGGCAGCAGTAATCACCCTTCACTTCTATTCTTCATAGGGTAGTGGGATGTCATCAAACACTGTGAAGCAGCCCAGGTTGCCTGGCCTTTCTTGGCCTTGTGGGGCAGCATGACTTGCACTGTCTGCCAGAAGATGCAATGGTTAAGTGGGGTGGGTGGGTGGGTGGCTTGGTGGGTCTCATTGGAAGGGTTGATGTTCATCACCTTCATAGGAAGGTCAGGTATTTTAACTTGTTTCTATAAAACGTTTTGATGCCTTTACAGTGCATGACCACCACCATACAGCCTAGCAGTGCCTGCTTGGCCATGATGGCTACCAGATAGCCCAGGAGATGGCCTCAGCCACTGAGCACCAGGACATGTCCCTGCCATCTTCCAAAGCCACTTGTTTTATAGCCAAACAATATTTTATAGCATGTTTATACCACATTGTTTATCCATTTGTCCATTGATAGACACTTTCCACCTTTTGGCAGTTATGAATAAGGCAGATACAATAATTTATGTACAAGTTTTTGTGTACACACCTAGGAGTGAAATTGCTGGGTCATACATTAACTCTATGTCTAATCATTTGAGAAAATGACAGACTCTTTCCAAAGTGATTGTACCATTTTACAATCCCACTAGGAGCATATGGATGTTATGATTTCTCTGTATCCTTGTCAGTACTTATTATCTGAACTTTTAAATCTAGTCATTCAAATGGGTATGAAGTAATATCTCATTGCAGTTTTTATTTGCATCTCCCCATTGACTAATGATGTTATGATGTTAGGCATCTTCTCATATGCTTATTGGCTATTAGTATATTTTCTTCGGAGAAATGTCTCTTCAGGTTTTTGCCTTATTTTATTTTATTTTATTTTATTTTATTTTATTTTATTTTATTTTATTTTATTTTATTTTATATTTTTAGAGAGAATGAAAGAGAGAGAAGAGGTCTCGCCACTTTGTCACCCGGGCTGGAACACAGTGGTGCTATCATAGCTCACTATAGCCTCAAACTAATTGGCTCAGGTGATTCTCCTACATCAGCCTCCCAAGTAGCTAGGACTACAGGCATAAGCCACCATGCCTGCCTAATTGTAATTTTTTGGGTAGAGACAGGGTCTCACTATGTTGCCCAGGCTTGTTTCAAACTTCTGGCCTCAAGCAATCTTCCTGCCTAAGCCTCCCAAAGTACTGGAATTACAGGCATGAACCACCCTGCTTGGCCCCTTTGCCCAATTTTTAATTGGGCTATTTGTCTTTTTATTATTATATATTCTAGACACAAGTTTAATTACCAGATATATTATTTAAAAATGTCTTTTTACATTGCATAGATTGTCTTTTGGTTTTTTTGATGGTGTCCTTTAAAGCACACAAGTTTTCAATTTTGATGAAGCCCCATTTATCTACTTTTTTCTTTTGGTCATGATTTTGGTATACTAAGAATTCCTCATCAAGGTTATGAAGATTTATTACATGTTTTCTATGAGTTTTATAGATTTATTTCTTACACGTAGGTGCTTGATCCATTTTGAGTTAATATGTGTATCTATTGTGAGGTAAGGGTGTTTGCCTTCTATTCTCCCTGTTGCAGAGGGAGAGAGCCTTTATTATAAATATTACAAGATGATTGAACACATGATGACTAAGACCAGACAGATGAAATCAAATAGTTTGTTAATCAACATAAACATAGTCTCAGGGGAGAATACAGCTTGCCCTGCAGGGTCATGTGGGGGTTGCACTTGGGGATAGAAAGGACATCAGGGGCATGGATGTCTGGCTTTATAGTAACCAGAGGACGAAGTCTTTCCTGGTACCCACAAGAGGATGTGATTTGCTTGTTTGAACTTGAGGGGCTGGTGGGAATGTTGAGGGATGGCTCAGCTGATTAGGGGAACTAACCAGGTGTGGAGACTTTCCTACTCTAGTTAGAGTAAGGAATCTCTTGGTTAGGATTTAGGGGCCTTATGAAACTTGAAGTTGTCAAGGCAGCACATGAAATGTCAGACCTTACAACATAAAGGGTCAGCTTCATTCTTCTGCAGGTGGTTCTCCAGCTGTCCTAGTATTATTCATTGAAAAAATTATTCTTTCTCTACTGCATGGTCTTGGCATGCTCATCAAAAATCAGTTGACCCTCTTCTCCCCCAAATCAGTTGACACATAGATGTCTGGGTTTATTTCTGGACTTCTCAATTCTCTTCTATTTATCTGTATGTTTGTCCTTGTACTGGTACACACTGTCTTGATTTGCACTAAGTTTGGAAATCATGAAATGTAAGTACTCCTGCTTTTTCTTTCTCAGGATTGCTTTGGCTAAGTAGCCAATATTTTCCAGAGGTAATATTAGAATCTTATAGTAGGTTGACATCCATGTAGAAGAAGAACACAGCTGTTATTGATTAAGAAGAGTTTGCTTCTATTTTCTAAATGTTGCTCTGTTTAGAGTAGCAGCTTTAAAAAGAAGGTACATAGAATGATAGAGGGATGTTCTTCCATAAGACAGAATTAGCCCTGGGTATAAGGTGATAGTAAAGTGTGAGAAGTCCAAATAATATAGCTCTTACATTTATATACTGATCTCATTTTAATAGTTAAGGAGTAATTAGTTCTAGTACCTACATATTTCCAGTTACAGGTAGAATTGTACTTTCCTGTATCTTGAGGTTACTTGCATTAGATAGTAATATATGGGCAGATGTGATGCTAGTCACTTCTAGACAGAAGCTATAGGAGTCATTACACATTGTAGCATTTTCTCTTCTTCTTGCCCTGGAACATGGGAACATGCAGATGGACTTCCATTATCTGGAATTCCTGAGTGAGGATGATATGGGGAAGTGTCCACCTCCTACTCTCCACCCAAGCTTACTCATAATGGACATGTAGCATGACTAAGAAATGGACCACCATTGTTGTAAGACACTAAGTCTCTCATGTTACCAAAGCATAATCAGGCCTATTCTATGTAAAATTGGTACCAGAAGTAGGGGCTGTCATTAAAAATCTAAAATGTGTGGTATTGGCTTAAAGATTTGAAGACAACATGTAAAAAGTGGTTCTTGGAGAGAGGAAGTATAGCAATGCACATGCTGTTGTAAAAATTTTTGGGAAAATGTTATGTGCAATGATGTAGAAGGAAAATTATGGACCAAATTAATATGTAACTCATAGGAAAGAGGATTTAAGTGAAGTATTAGAAATATTAGCTAGCTTCTATTGATTGCATTTGACAAGGTAGTATAAGATAGAGACAAGCTCAGAAAAAAAATTGGTCTTCTTATAAGTGAGGATTAAATGGAATAGAGTAAGTCTACAAATTCACAAACATGCAGGGCTGGATAAGGGGAAGCTTCACAGTCTCAACTAGTAAACACGAAATGACAAATCCATTAAAATTCAACCACATGATTAGAATCAAACCAAGTGTTCACTCACTATACCCATTGCTGAAACTTGTGAATATCTTAAGGGAACAATCAGTAAATCTTTTAAATTAAAGAACATGGCTCAGGAAAAAGAGATTAATGAGTTATCCTCCACTTTTGATAGTCTCATAGCATACATAATTATATTGGAGGTGGATGTGGTGGCAAGAAAGAAAAACAAAGAAATAAACAAACAGCAAATCAAAGAAATATGCCTAGAAATAAACTTGACGATGGCTATTGGCACCTCAAAATCACTAGAATCAAGGAGATAAAAAGTTTTCTATATTTGTAAGAAAGTCATGTTGATAAGCATTAGACTGGAGTACAAAAAGGATAGAACTACTTGAGGCTTAAAATAATGTCATTTATGGGCAGAAGGAAGCAACTCTAGCTCCAAAGAAGACACGTGTGTATCTTGGTGCCCCCCTTAGGTGTGGCACCTGTGGGAAAGGAGGACTACCTCAGGGGGTGGAGACAGGGACCATGAGGAAAATGGTAAGGTCGTGACTTTCAGGAAGTGAAATTAAGGCCTAATCAAAAATCATTTTTCATTCAATGTAAGGGGATCCTCACAGTTTTGCCCTGCAGATTTTAGAACGGCCAAAGATGCATCTTCTTCCTTTTTTTTCACTTGATGAATATATTTATTTTGATTACCCTGTCTTGTTCTACTGTTGTTTATTGGGTTCGTAGATCAGATAATTTGCCTTTTTAGTTCTTAAGCCTAAGAATGAGAGAAGCCACAGCCTGGACTTCACATCAGCCATAGATATAGACTTTGTGTATCACCGAAGATCCTGAACTCTGTTTGATACCATTACTTTTAAAGTGTCTCTGTAAGGAGGTGGGGAGTATATTTTGCCAGTGGAAGAACAGGATATTTGGTGAGCTGTAGGGCCTTTTATGGTAGTCAGTGTTTCTGTTCATCAAATTTTTCTAGTTTACTCCTTTTTTGGATACATGGTACATGGTAGGATTGCATTTTCTTGTACCTTTGAAGTCGAATGGGACCATGTGTCTTTGCCCAATGAAATATGAGTAGTAATATGTCATTTCTGGGTATAATTTTGAGAGCTAATGTGTAACTAGTTACTTATTCTGGCTTGTAATATGGGTTTGTAGTTCCCATTAATTTTGGGAGCTAATGTTAAACTAGTTACTTATTGTGGCTTGTAATATGTAGCTGACCTGCCATAATCCGTACTGAGAGTTTTGCTGTTATTACAGGACAACATAGCCTATCCTGACTGACCTGGCAGTCTTCGGAATGGCAGCTCTTGGAAACTTTTTTTGAAAATATAAATATATAAAGGAAGGTGATATAATTTTTACTACAAGTTTAATCGCTCCTTAAACCATGTCTGAACTCAGGAACATAATCCAATCATAGGTGAAATAACATTACATTGATCTTGTGGCTTGTAGCTTCTGAAGAATTTACTGACCATTCTTATGTCCTCAATGTAGGCTTTCCTACTGTTAGCTGGGTTTGGTATAAGTCAGAAGATCTGAAACTCAAGACTAGGCCTGATAATTGGAAACATTTTGCCACTTAACTTTGGAGATAAGTGTATTAGGAACAACCAAGGCTATCTTTACAAAACTGGATTCAGTATAAGACTAGGTAAGTTATTATCACATCAACTCATTATGAGAAAAGAATAGCCCATGGAACAATTGCCTTGCTTTTATTATTTTAACATTTAATGAGATATAAATAAAAATGTACGCAGATCACATAATTAATTTAAATTTCTAAGTTCTTTAACATTTTATTGAGCTAATATTTATACATAATACTTTATATAAAAAAAAACACTTTATTTACTATGTATATGAGTTCAAAAACAATTTGGTTGTTACCCTCAGCTATAAATAGAGAGGACAAATCCAAGTTGATTTAGAAAATTATTTAAGCAGCAAGAGACAAAATGTCTGCAAATGGAATGGAATGTCATATTGCATAAATCATTTTCAAATTGAAATGATATAATTTCTATGTACAATTTGAATTTCCAGTAAACATTAACAAAGCAAAGGGCACATCACATCTTCATATTTATATCACACTACAACATAATATTTCAAGGATATGTTAATGTGAGTTACAGAAAATGAGACTCTATGTGTAAAACGTTACCAGAATAAAACTTGGGGAAAAAGGCCACAAGTTTGTATATTTTCCTTCTCTGAGGTTTATTTTGTATTTATATTTTATTATAGATTTTACATTTAAGTTATGTATTTCAAAAGTAAAAGCTAATATTTATATATTCATTACTATGTGCTAGCCCTATGCTAAGTGCTTTATTATTTTTTAATCTTTACAATTAACCTATAATATAGGCACTACCAATACTGTGTCAGTTTTATAATAATAAAACAGACTTAGAAAAGTTAAATAACTGCCCAACATTATAATACTAATGATTGGCAAAGGTGGAATGCACCTCTGTCTTTCTGATGTAAGACTAGTACTCTTATGCTGAATGCTCTTGTGCCTTCCATAATATTCTCATACCGATTTAACCACACTCTAGAGAACTGCATGACTAATAAAGAAGATACAAAAAAGTCAAAACATGCTTCAGTTAATTTTTCTCTTTCAAATGGAATTTTTAAATGATTTTTCTCCCAGTGTACATTTAAGAACGTCAATAGATGATTTAACAAGATATCTTAAATTTGACCTAAAAACATTGGAAACTAATGAGATTAGTAAATAGTAGAAGTATTGTCCATTTTAACCTAGAAAGTTGTTTTTTAAAACCTGACTTGTAAAAGAGGTAACTTGAATTGACTTGGGCACACATTGTTTCTTCTGGAAACACTGCTGTGGGCCATTTTGTTATGTACAACTAACAGGATTGGAGGAGCCTGGAAATCTGTGGGCTCTGAGGGGCTGAACTGTCCTAGGAGTGGGAAGATTAGAGGTGCATTTCTGCAGAAAGCATTTCCTTTGGAGCAGAGATTCTTTCCTGCGCATGTCATTATGAGGACCTGTGCCTCATAACTGGCATGCTGGGGCTGCATGCGTAACTTCATTAGCAGCTGATAGGGGATCTGCACCTGAGGAGAGGAAGGGTTAATTCACTGGACAAAGACTTATTGAGAATCATCTACGGACCAGACACTTTTAGAATATGGAATAAAACTAATACAAAAATCCGGATAGTTTATATTCTGGTAGAGGAAGGCAGACAACAGCAGCCAATATATAAAATACATTGTGTGTTACATGTTGATAAGTGCTCTAGAGAAAAATAAAGTGGAGAAGGAGATAAGGAAGGCTTTGGGAGGATTTATAATTTTATTTATTTACTCAGAAATAGCTTTAAACTTATAGAAAAAAGTAAGACTATTATAAGAAACCTCTTTTTTCATAAACCATTTAAGTTAAGTTGCTATTACTCCTCAATACTACCAACAAGGACTTTTTCCTACATACCCATAACACAACCATCAAAATCAGGAAATCAGTACTGATTCTTTACGTTCATCTCATCCATTTTCAAAAGTTGTCCCAGTAAAGTTCTTAGTAACAGAAGAATTCCATGTAGGATCATGTATTACATTTAATTATCATGTTATTTCAATCAAAGATAGTTTTTCAGTGTTGTTTTTTTTTTTTTGCAGTTTTTGGTCCAGGCCAGGTTTGAACCCACCATCTCCTGTATATGGGGCCGGCACCCTACTCCTATGAGCCAAAGGCACCATCCCAGTGTTTTTTTGACTATCAAACTTGACACGTCTGAAGACTGCCAGCTAATTTTTTTGTATTAATAGGATGTTACATCAATCCTTTCTGAATGAAACTGATTTCCTATTTCTGCTCATATTCCCCCTTCCTGCACAGGGCTGAGCTCTTCACTCCTGTGTAGATGGCAACATCCTGCTTTAAGCTTCCTCTGTCAGCGTCCCCTGTGCTCATGGACTCCAACAAAATGCACAGCTCTGTCACCTCACCCTCATCCTGTACGGATGATTACTTTGTGGGGGGTTTGGATTAAATTATTTAGGAGGGCAGGAAGAGTATGGAGTTGCAATTTTATTTTATTATTATTATTTTCTTGAGACAGGGTCTCACTCTGTTGCCTAGGCTAGAGTACAGTGACACAATCATAGCTTTCTGCAGCCTGGAACTTTTGGGCTCAAGTGATCCTCCAGCCTCAGTCTCCCTGGTAGCTGAGGCAACAGATGTGTGTTAGCATGCCCAGCTAATTTTTACTTTTTGTGGAGATGGGGGTCTCTCTATGTAGGTTAGGCTGGTCTCAAGCTCCTGGCCTCAAGCAGTTCTTCCTTTTTGCCCTCCAGAGGTGCTAGGATTACAAGTGTGAGCCATGGCACCCAGCTAATAGAGTTGCAATTTTCAATAGAAAGCTAGGGTAACACCAAGGTGAAGATCTGAAGTTGGTAAGAGAAGAGGTGGTCGTGTTAATATTTGGGGAAGAATATTCAGGCAGTAACATATACAAGGGCTCTGAGGCACAATAATACCCTCCCCGTGTGTTTAGAGAAGCCACCATCACTGGAGCACTGTGAGCAAGGGAAAGAACAGCAGATGAGATATGAAGTGGGCAGACTCAGTAAGGCCTCATAGACCATTGTACAGTCTTGGCTTTTTCTTCCAGTCAGCTGGGAAACCACAGGAGGATTTTGAGCAGTGGACTGATAGAGTTTGACCTGTGTTTTATAAGGATTACTCTGCTTCATGTAGAGTAGATTGTCATATATGTGGGATGGCTGGGGCTTAGGGAGAGGGAAGTTGAAAGTAAGGATAGTATTGGGATTATCAGAAGAGTAATTAAATTAGACAAAGTATGGTATCTCTGAAAATGTGAGAATTGGTCATATTTTGGACATATTTTGAAGTTAGAGTGGATAGGATTTTCTGATGGGTTAGATGTAGAGTGTAAAAACCAAAGAGTTAATGACAGCTCCACAGTTTTGCTAACTGGTAGAATGATTATTATTCATCGAAATGGGGTAGCATGTGGGAAAAGCAGATTTGAGTGAGAATACGTGTTTTAAGAGTTTGGTGTTAAGCATGTTAAGCTTGAGTGTCTATTGGATGTCAAAAAGGATGTTCATTTAATAGGCAATTGACTATAGTCTATATCTGGAGTTTGAGAGAACACTTTGGGTTGGAGGTAAAGCTTTGAGAATTTTAATCATCATAGTGCTTGAAGACATGGTAGATGGGAGAGTGAGTGTAGGATAAGGAGAGACCCTGTCTCAAAAAAGTCATAATAATAAAAGAAACTTGCAACTCCATACTCTTCCTGCCTTCCTAAATAATTTAATTATCTATAAGAGGAGGGTGGGGTGACAGACCTGTGCAATGTGCTGGAAAAAGGGAGTTACAGACATGGAACCAAGAAATACAGCCCGGGGCATGGCTGCAGGATGAGGACAAACTAGCACAAAAGTTGGCAGGGGGTGACAGGTGAGGTGGGGAAAACTCAGGGAGGTGTCTGAAAGCAGAATGGACAAAATGCTCTAGGAAGGAGAGAAATGTTACTGATCAAGTAAGGATTGAGATAGAGGTCATTCCTGAAGAGACCTGAGTCAGGGGAGAGGTGGGACAAAAGCCTGATTGGAACGAGTGAAAAAGAGGATGAGAAGAATGGAACTGGGTAAAGCAAGGTACTTGCAACCTTTCAGCGGAGTTCTGACATAAAGATGGCAGAGAAGTGGGAAAGTAGTTAGCAAAGAGGTTGTTTTGCTAGAAAGAGAAATCTAGTATGTTTTTATGCTGATGGAAAAGATCTAATAGAAAGGGAAAAACTGATGATGCTGGAGAGAGGAGAAAATAGGTAGAGCTATGTTCATTAGTGGGTCACAGGGAATAGGATCTGATATATACATGGAGAGGATTACCCTTATTAGGAAGACAGAAAATGTGTACATATCAGTAAAAGATAAGGCAGGGCATACGTGTATGGAAGAAGACTGCTGGTTAAATATGGTGGTGAGTTTGTGGACATTCTCTTCTGATTTGCTGCTAGTGGTCTATGTGAGAGGTAGAAGGAATGGACCAGAAGGAATGTAATGTAATTGTTGGGCAGCTAAGCACCTTCTTGAGCTAGAGGTCATGAATTCAAAGCAATAGATCGATTGGGATAGTTGAGTTTGCATGTGTGTATGTTTTTCTCCCCATAGACATTCTGTTGAGTGAACTCAGGCACAGAGGAGGAGGCTAGTACAGAGACAGGGAGCAGGGAGCGGGTGGTATATTTGAAAAAATAGATATAATTACGCAATTTAATCTCAGCAAGTAAGAAAGTGTAGATTCATAGTTAAAGGTGATGACTTTGGTTCAGAAATATATAAATTTGAATTTACTATGAATAAGAATTACTTTAAAATCCTGATGTGTAAGCTTAATGAGGTCAGAGATTTTTTGGAGGGAGGTTAGGTTTATTTTTGTTCGCTTTTATGGCCCCAATTCCTGCAACAATGCTTGAAATATAATGATTGTTGAATTGTTGAATGAATAAATAAAAAGTAAAGAAGAAGCCTAGTCTGTGCTTTTTGGCATTCCTAACGTCCTCATTAATGATGGTATAGAAATTGCCCTTGGAAACTATTGGGAAACTTGTAACTTTCCCAAAATATTGGGTAGCAAATAAAATGTGAGTGGGGTACAATAAAAGGCACTCAGAAGGGCCAACAAAAATGTACTGTTAAATGTTTTCCTCTACCACAAATACCTTCTAAAAACTAAACCAAGGAAAATATAAGGATTCTTATTGGGTTCAGTAATGGCTCACTCCAGGCAGCAGCACCTGCCTGAGGTGTGGGCATCTGGTCCTCATTGTGGGGAGCAAATTTCTTGTACTTGCCACGACAATGTGTCCTTGTGTACATGTGCTATCTTCAATGAAGAAGAACCAAAATTTGAGTAAGATTTACTTAAAAGAATGACATAAGAACAGATGTGATGATTATTACCATAACCTCCTTTTTCCCCTATCTCTGCTGCTTGAATCAGAATCTCCCCTTTTTGAAAGAGAGAAAGCAGCAGATTTGCAGCAACTATGCTGGAGGATTAACACAAACTGCAGCCCTACGCACACTATACCTGCAGAGTAAATTGGTACAAACTTTCCAGAAGAAAATTGTTTATGTATATAGAAAACCTGAAATGTATTTATGATAGCTGACACCCCAACTTCTGGATAATAGTGTTAGTATTGTTCATGTAAATGATTGAGCTATTTCACCAGTCTAGCTATACAACCGGTCATATTTAGTTTAAAAAATTACATTCATATAAATTGCCTGATATTATGCACACTCAAAATATCTATCTGGTAACTCACTTTTGAAGCCACCCCTGTGTGAATTGTTGAAAAATTTAGTGAGTTTAATTTGCTAAGAGGGATTATCTTGCAAACTCTAGGCAACGAGACAAGAAGAGAATGTGACTAATGCCATGTCAAGACAAACTTTATCCCACTCAAACTAATATGCCCATGTCCTTGGCTGCGATGATGCCACTGTCACCACTGCAATAACCTGTACAGGCCACAGTAGTCTTTCTGGAGATCTTACTCTCGTAGTCTTGTACTCAGGCATCAGTGATCCACAGTTTAACGTCCACAGATGCAGCTATTATGACTGTAAGCTGTGTTGTGTGCTTATTGTATAGTACAAAAACTAACCACTATTAACATTTCAGACCATTTTTGAAAGGGGAGGCACTCGACCTTTTCTTTCTTTCTTTCTTTCTTTCTTTCTTTCTTTCTTTCTTTCTTTCTTTCTTTCTTTCTTTCTTTCTCTATTATTGGAATTTTATAATATATATATTTTTAGCTGTTCCATTTAATATGACATTATAAGCATTACCTCATAGTTTTGGAAATATTTTGAAAATATTATTTTTGGGGGACAGAGTCTTACTATGTTGCCCAGGCTGGAGTGCCGTGGCTTGCTCCCAGAAACCTCGGACTCCTGGGTTCAAGTGCTCCACCTGCCTCCTAACTACAGCTGCCTGCCAGCTGCCTGCCACAATACCCAGCTAATTTTTCTATTTTTAGTAGAGATGGGGGTCTCTCTTTTGCTCAGGCTTGTCTTGAATGCCTGAGCTCAAGGGATCCTCTCAATTAGGTCTTCTCGAATGCTAAGATTATCGGCATGAGCCATCCCATTGGGCCAGGAAACATAATTTTTTTTTTTTTTTAAAGACAGAATTTCACTTTATTGCCCTTGGTAGAGTGCCGTGGCATCACACAGCTCACAGCAACCTCCAACTCCTGGGCTTTTGCCTCAGCCTCCTGAGTAGCTGGGACTACAGGCACCAGCCACAATGCCCGGCCATTTTTTTTGTTGCAGTTTGGCCGGGGCTGGGTTTGAATCCACCACCCTTGGTACACGGGGCTGGCACCCTACCCACTGAGCCACAGGCGCCGCCCAGGAAACGTAATTTTTAATAGTCATAAAATATACCATTGTAGGATGTACTATAATTCATTTAAGTAATCCCTGATAACAATTTAAGGTTGTTAACAATTTAAGGACATTTAAGGTTGTTTTTCTCACTTCTTCCTTCTGAAGCATTCCTATGCCAGGATTTCAAATGAACAGATGCAAGGCTTAAACAATTGTCTCTTGAAAGGAATCACTGATGAGTATCAGAGTTGGGCAAATAAATCGAAACATAAAGTAATCCTTAGCATGCCTAGACATTATTAGTCCTATTATAACTCCAACTTTAAAACCAGACTCTGACTCTGGCCTGGGGTGGAGGAATCACATAACATTGATACCGATTGTATGTCATAGTTTTTTTAGCTTGTATTTGCATAAAATCAAAAACAGCCCGTGGAGTGCTTCTTGTCAGTGAAAACATGACTTTATTGTTTTAAGTCCTGCCATGCTACCAATGGATGCTAGAGGGCAGCAGAAGCCAGGGACTGGGCGGGAAAAGCACTAACTCATAGACTGAAGTGGTTCTGCCAGGCTGGGAAACCATCTGTTCAGGGCAGAGACAGAAGTTTGGGTTCAAGGAGTCTGCATTTAAGGTTCTATTTGGTAGCTTGAGAGGCCAACAAAATGAAGGAGTAACAAGAGTGCTAAGAAGGGTCAGGTGCTGAACAGGCACTTACCTTAAACTCTTTGGAGAATTGAAACAAACAAATGAAAAAAACAAATAAATCACCAAGTGTAAGTCAAAAGCCAGGGGTTACCAGGTGATTCCTTTGAAGAAGATAAAGCTGTGGTGAAGCTTGAAAAGCATATATCAGGGAAATGTGATGTCTGTACAGGAACCTGGATGTCAGAAGGTTATGACAACATGGCGCTGACATTACTGAGCAGACCCTCCATTAGAAGAGGCCAAATGTGGGGGTGACAAGTGAGCAGCAAATGGGTAGGGTGGGAGGACCTGTGTAGCATGGAAATTGTAAGAAGGGGCAATTGTAAGAAGTTAGTAAAACAGTTACTAACTTCTGTTAGTGGAAACATCACTGCTAGGAGTCCTAAGAGCTGGATTCTAGGCCTATCTACCAACTAGTTACGTACGTGATCACAAGTAGGCAAATCACTTGCCTACTTGTGATTCTGTCTTCTCATGGACAAATTAGGGGATTGGAGACTGAATCAATTCAAAGATACCCAAGGTATCTGAAATTCCATGACTAGATTGGTGATTAGTTTAATCAAAACCCTCACCCCTTAACACTGTGCAGAATGACATAACAGTCTCACATCCTTCCTTCCTTAGTTCCTACTAATTGTCCTAAGACATCTAGCCAGACAGGGTTGCAATCCCCCATTTATTTGTACATATAAGAAGAACAAAAGCTGGGACACTTTTTGTTCTATATGAAGAACAAAAGCTGGGGCACATCACGTAAAAGGAAGACAGAGTAGGTTTTCCAAGATTCTTTGTCCTGTTTTAAATATTATAGATTGATGTGTGTCTTTGTAAAATCTTCTAAGAACTTGTAAAAAGAATACACAAAAATAGTTTAGTGCAGTTTAAACTCTTTAGTTATTAATACCTTGGGCCATGGAGTTAGGAAGAATTTAAAGGATTTTAGGAATATTTTAGATTACTTTCATATAAGTTTATATTTTTGAATTCTGAAGTATCATATAATAATAAACCCATTGTCAAATGCTTGTTTCCTTTCCCTCAACTATCATGATGTGATTACCAATACTTTCATTTTGGTTTTCAAATTTTTAAAAAAATTTATATGTAACTCTATTGTAAAGTAGAAGTTATTGCTATTTGAATTTCATGTCTTTATGGAAAATTTTAGTAAGCAGATAAATTTGAGGAGCCTGTTGATTGTCATTAGACCATAAACATTTTTTGATACCTACTTTCTTATGAATAGACACAGGGAAATATAAAATGTAGACATTTTAAAAAATCAACTTTAAAACTGCCTGGAAATAAAAATCTGATCTTTTTCAGCTAATTTTATACAATGAATTAAAAACTGTGATTAAAAATGGTGCACAGTCAAACTGATTTTTAAAGCTGGAAGATATCATAGCATTGTCTGGTACAAGTGGTCCTTGACATTTTCATTGCTATGGGCTCTTTTAATTATTTTTTCTTTAGTGATTCAACATTTCAAAATATTTTGTCTATTTTTTTTCTCACCAAAAGCACTCCTTAAATGATAATTGGGTTTTTCAATTTAAATAAATCTGAAACACGTATAGCTGCTGATCTCTTTAGCCTGGTTTCAGCAATAGTACGATCCTGAGAGAGCGAATTTCAATCAAGTTTAAAAACCTAGCATTTAAAGCAGACTAACTGTGAACAAATACATTAATTCTATTATAGTTTCAGGAAATTAAAAATAGTTCCAGGACTCCTATGGACCCAAGGAACTACTTCTTTTTCCTTCCTTGCTCTCTCAGTTTGCAGATGAATAGCTCAGTCACTTATGTAAAGTCTTACTGATTCAGTCCCGTGTTCTATTTTGGTTAGCACTGGGTATTCTCCCTTCTTTAGGATTCAGTTTATGGTAATTCAGTTCATACTTCTTACTCAAGGTGAATCCAGAAGTTTGGGTTGGCTGGTTTTGTTGTTTCTTTATTCTCACATGACACAAACTGAGCACCTCCAAGTCTAGGAGACAGTTCAGGTGTCAGACACATGGAACTATATTCTAGATATTTCCTGGAAAATAAGTTCCAAGACAATTGGAAATAAGTTCTCAAAAAATAAGTTCTCACTGGGGTTTTCTTTTTGGAATCCTTTAAGAACAAGAGTTGAGCAGTTATTTTGTTTTAGTGGCATGTTGATGTGACTGTTATTTCATTACACACTAATTTACTTGAAAAATAGAAAATCACTCATTTCTGATTCCATAGAAGCCAGACAACAACACTGTGTGTTTTTGCTAATTTCGCAGTTTCCCCTTCTCCTGCCCATGAACATGTATGATTTTTTTTTTTTTTTTTTGACAGAGTCTCACTTTGTTGCCCTCAGTAGAGTGCCATGGTATCATAGCTACAAGCAACCTCAAACTCTTGCGTTTAAGTGACTTTTATCTTAGGCTCCCAAGTAGCTGGGTTAACAGGCACCTGCCATAAGGCCTGGCTATTTTTTTTTTTTTTTTTTTTTAGAGAGACAGGGTCTCATACTTGCTCAGGCTGGTCTTGAACCCCTGAGCTCAGGTGATCCATCCTCCTCAGCTTGCCAGAGTGCTGGGATTATAGACGTTAGCTACTGCACCCAGCCTACATGTATAATTTTTTTAGAGGTAGGGGAGGAAAACTATTTTGAGTACTCCTGAAAATACTATAGTATAGATTAATCAACTCCCCTTAGTCACAGAGCTAGCTCTGACTCTTTCTCTCTCTCTGCATATTCATAGCCAAAATTATCTCTTGCTATCCTTGCCAGGATGCCTGGAAAGTCTGCATCAAAAAGATTTGCTTTAATCAGAATATGCAAATATGTCCAATTGAAGGATTAACACATGATTTGTCATCAGCATAACTAAGTACACATGAACTATTTTGTTAATCAGATTGGCTAGCAGAGAGTAAGGCTGAGAAACTAGAAAGATCAAATTTGGAGGAGTGGTGAGATGAAAGATAATGGAACTCAGGATGCCCAAGGGACATGCCATGACAACCAGAGTTACCATGAAGGCAACAGGAGGTTGGAGCTAGAATCAAAGAATAAAAGAGACTGATGGTGAAATAACACAGAAAGCAATTTCTTCTCATTCATAATTTTGCCTAGGCTAGTTCCATATGTGGTATTTGTATTCAGAGGAAAACCAAGTCTTTAAGGGCGCTGCTTGAAAGTTCCATGTTTTTGTTCTTGCTTCTAGCACTCACTTAGGAGTGGGACCGACTGTCTTTGCTAGAACTTGCATTTAATATTGCAATCATCAATAGGGTAAAATAAAATTTAAATTTTATGTCTTTTTAAGAATAAATAATTCAAAAAAGATGTTACTATCTAATGAACTCTCTTGACATTACCTACATGCAAGCTGGAATTCCAATTCTTTTTAACACCCACTTGCTGAGATGCCACATAGTCTTCCCTAATAGTCTTCCTTGTTGTAAGAAGTCAATAAACCCAACCTTGTTTGGCCGCAGGGATCCACATGAGGAATTGAGAGAGGGAAATGGCAGGTCCTCTTTCCTTAGGAGTCACAAGACCATAACCAAAATCTCCGATAAAACAGGAGGCAATGGAGAAGTGGGTCCAAGCCAGCTAGAACAAAGATATCCATATACACATACACAAAAGACTTCAGCATACCCTCTCTGCTAATTATATCCTGCTTATAATGTATCAGCATGCTAACAGAAACTCCCACCAGCACCCTGACAATTTACACCTGCCATGGCAGGTCCCATGAGTACTCTATATAGTTTAAAATTGAGGGGCCCTCAGTTCCAGGAACTCTCCACCTCTTTCCCCCAAATCTTATGCAAAGTCCTCCCTCTGCTTAATGTAAGATTAAATAGAAGGTGTGGAATAAGATCCTGGAGACTCACAGGTGTTACTCTCTGTTGCCTGTTTTGCTTGCTATGGAGCAAGCCTCTTTTGTTTTCTTGGTGACTTCAGTAAACATGCCATCGCCTTACTCCATCAGTGAATTCTTTCCTGTGGGACGCCAAGGATGCACTTGACTTTCAGGTCAGACCCCAGTTTTGGGGTCCTCTTTCCTGTATCAAAATGAATGAGTTAGTCCATGTAAAGCACCTAAAATAATGTCTGGTACCTAGGAAATGCTCAGTAAATATGATCTATATGATGTTTTATAAATGTGTAGATGGAAATAGGGAAACTCAGAGAGGGTCTTCAGCTGGGAGGTGATGGTGCTGAAAGTCCAGTTCAGACTCTATGCTCCAGAGTCCAGTTTTACTACAGCCCTTCTCTGCGCTGATTCATCTCTGCTGCTCTCCTGTCCCTCTTGTCAGGAGTTGCCTTTACTGCCCCCTGGGATTCTGATTTTGTCTTGATCTATGTTTAAGTAAAAAATCTTTCCCTTTAAAAAGCATTAAAAATCAATCCTAATCCTTTTCATTTATGTAGAGGCTTGTTAGGTGAAAGACCTTAAAAATTTCTTTCTTTTGCTACAACTTCAGTCTTTTGATCATGATAAAATTCTCTTTCATCCTTCGGAGGTCTCATTGACTGAAAAGGCTACGATAAAGAATGTTAACTTAGATCTTTTGCAAGAGGAGGTTGCTGGGAGACAAGAAAGTGCTAGGATTACAGGCATGAGCCACCATACTTGGCCTTTTTTTTTTTTTTTTTTTTTTTTTTTTTTAACCTTCCATATAGGTCCATCTTCACAAAACCAAAGCATTCTTGACCTTCAGAGACAAATACCAAAAGAGAGATTAGGCCATGATTTAAATGTCTTTTGCATTCACTCACTTTCTAGTTTATCAATCAATGGAATTTGTGTGTGTTCTGGGGAGGTGGAGTGAGGTATTCTACTTGTGTTGGCTCTAGGTAAGAATTTCTTTGTACCAGGGAAGAAAGGAGAAAGAGAAAAAGGTACAGGAGGAATCTAGGCAAGAACAGTTCTTCCCAAACTGTTTCTTGGCAGTGCTTGTGTTCTAGGAGATATTAACATGTGCTCTGTGAAAAGCAGTTTGAAGATTCAGTTTTGTAATTTCCCCAACTGTGTCTACTTCTTGTAGGTCCACAAAAGCATATTAACAACATAGTAAAAGCTCTGGAAATGTAGTAAAACATCTGCTTAATCTTGTAAACCATGTATTTTCCAAATTCACTTGAGTTTAAGACTTTTTTTCTTAGAAGATACCATTATTATTTGTATAGCTAACACGTATGGTTACCATACACTAGACAGTGTTCTGAACACTTTATAGGTATTAACTCATTGTCTCAATGACTTTATTATTGCTGAAGAGGCACAGGGTAGTTAAGTGACCTATTCATGGTGACACAGCTAATAAATCAGCACTGAATACTTCTTTAACCACTAACACCTTGGCAGACAAAGTGGAATATGCTGCTTTGACTCAGGTAGCAGAAAAAAAATCTAGATTTTTTCAAGTATTCTGCTCAGATTTATTTAGAAACTGGTATGAACAAATGCTGTTCAAAGTACTGGAGATGTAGCACTAAGACAGATAAGATTTCGATTTTTATGGAGCTTACATTGGGTATAGACAACAAGTGAACACA
>CAUYPK010015896.1:0-31833 GCA_963574355.1 Loris lydekkerianus | reverse complement strand
TTTAAAAAGTTTGAGGACCCCTGCAACAGTTTTAAGCAAAGTGACGGACCTAGCTTAGGTTTTCACAGGACCTCTCTGCCTGCTGCACAGAGAACAGAAAGTGGGCAACAAAGAGAGAAGCAGAGAGCTCAGTGAGGAGGTCACTGAAATGGCCTAGGGAGAAATATATGGTGGTGCCTTGTACAGGGTGGAGGAAATGGGGGTGGAGCGAAGTGAGTAGGTTAGGGTACATTTGGAAAGTTGAAAACTATTTCTGTGGATAAGAGGTATAGACTGGAGCAAAAGAAGCCAAAGGAGACTCCCAAGGGTTGTTTCCTGATGGGTAAGACCACAGTGAAAGAGATTAAGTGATATTTACATTTTATAATTTTTAATTTTTTTTTTTTTTTTTTGAGACTTGGGTCTTGTTCTGTTGCCCAAGCTAGTGCAGTAACTTCACTGTAGCCCACAGCATCCTCAAACTCCTAGGCTCAAGTGATCCTCCTGCCTCAGCTTCCCAAGTAGCTAGGACTACAAGCACCCACCACAACGGCCAGCTACTTTTTCATAGAGATGGGGTCCTTTTTTACTCAGCCTAGTCTTGAACTCCTGAGTTCAAAGGATCCTGCGCCCTTGGCCTCCCACAGTATTATGATTACAGGTGTGAGCCACCACACCTGGCCTACATTTTCGAATTTATCTGACCACTGTCATTCCAATTTAGTTAAACCTTACTAGCCTCTAGGGCCCTCCTTTAATCTAGTTACCAGACTTTTTTTTTTTTTTTTTTTTTTTTGAGACAGAGCCTCAAGCTGTTGCCCTGGGTAGAGTATCGTGGCCTCACAGCTCACAGCAACCTCCAACTCCTGGGCTTAGGTGATTCTCTTGCCTCAGCCTCCCAAGTAGCTGGGACTACAGGCGCCCGCCACGCCTGGCTATTCTTTGGTTGTAGTTGTCACTGTTGTTTGGCAGGCCTGGGCTGGATTCGAATCCCCCAGCTCTAGTGTATGTGGCTGGCGCATTAGCCGCTTGAGCTACAAGTGCCGAGCCAACACCAGAGATTTTTGAGAGAAACATCCTAGTCTCCAGAATTAGTACTTAATGAAGGATAAGAATTAAGCAAGTGGCCAAAGAATTATGTTAAATCTTATAATTACATTAAGTTATAATGAAACAAAAATGAGGGCCAGTGTAGGGACTAGTTCCCTACATCAGGAAAAGAAACAAGGAGGATGTATTCCTATTGATGCAATCATCATATTCCAAAAGTGGGAAGTGAAGTTGGAAGACAGCAAATCATTTGCTGAGTGCAAAAGAAGAAACAGACTCAGATTGGTCTGACAAGGAGTAGGGGTACTCACTCCTGCCCTGAGGGTAGGCTTCTTCCACCAGCACAAGGGACACCTTGGAGGTTTTGGAGCCAAGGTGTGACCTGATAAGAAACTAATTTGAGAAAGGTCACACAGGGTGTGCCCAAGAAGGTAAAGGCAGGCATTATCCATTTTCCCAGGTGACCTGGCCCCAGGGGCCTTTACCTTAAATCTCCAAGCCAGGGATTTACTAACGTTTCAGAAAAAATTGTCCAAATCCATCCCCTACTACCTGAAAAACTAGTCCATAAGCTCAAGATCCCACTACTTGGGTCAAAGATAGGTTCACAGACCTCCCTTCTTGGGGCCTCCAGACTCACAACAATATGAAAATGCATCAGCTCAGTGGACAAAATGCAAGGGCGAGTAGGGAACCAACTGAATTAACTGAGTTAACAGCTAGGCCCTCAGACCTAATTAACCAAGGTGTTGACGTGTCCACACACACAGCCCTCGGCTCCCCCATCTTGATGCAAATTAGTTAAATGGGGCCACCGCAAAGGGTCAAAACTCCAAACCCAGAACCCTTCCCCTCCCCTTCGCCCAGGGGTAGGTCAGTTTTCTTACAATTCTTACAATTCCGCTCTGGCCACCCATTGCTCTCCTTTTCTTATACTAAGTGAGTCCTCCAGGCCCCCAGGCGTCCACTCCCCACTCCATCCAGGGCGTGGGGACTGGACACGTCTTCCCCCCCTCCAAGCTCAGATCGCAGAAGCGATTTCTCCTAGGAAAGGCGGGAGTCTGGGGACTGCCACCGTTGGGGCTGTCATTCTTGTGGCCGTTATTGTTTTCCAGGGGGAAAGGGGCGCATTCTGCCCTCTCCCTGCTTCCCACCCTACCCGCGTGGGACCTTCCCGCTGCCGGTGTTCGGGACCAGACTCCCCGATACAGGCGTTCCGGGCCAAAACATCCCCGTTGCCTATGTTGCCGGTGCGGTCCTGCCTCTCCTGCTACTCTGGGCCTTGCACGGGTAGAGCCGTAGCGGGTCGGGGAGAGGGAACCTGTTCATTACAGCCCCGACCACCACCAACTCACCGAGGTCCACAGGTGCTGGAGCCCGCACTTCCGCCTGCGCCCCCACTGCAGAAGCCCGGGCGGGCCGGGAGCCGCGGAGCCTGGGTTCCGGCCGCATCGCCGCCACTGCCCCAAGTGGTCTTGGGCCGGCTCACAGGCTCAGAGCTAGCACAGTCCGGGTGGCCAGCCAGCTGGCAGCTTTGCGGAACACTGTTGTCCGATCCCCAGACTGGGAGTTGTGGTGTCTGGCATGCTCACTTTAGGGAGGAAGAAACTAAGGTTAAGAAAGGGGAAGACTTTCGTCCATCTGACGTTCATTATGGGCACAATTGGTCTTGTCACCCTCACCCAAGAACACACACTCTTACCCCCTCCCCTCCAGTCAAAACCCCATCTCCTCCACATGAAAACTTGAGATCATGCTTTTAGCAGTAGAATACCAGGAAAAGGGCTTTGAGCGTAGTGGCTGGGCTGGATCAGAGGCCATCATTTCATCCTGCAGCCCCATTTTACAAAAGGGGAAACTGAGGCCCCAAGTGGGGAATGTGAACCTTGATGCCTAGTCAGAATTTCCTTTCTCAGCAGGGCATGGAGGCTTAAGCTTTTGTTTTTTTTGAGACAGAGACTCAAGCTGTTGCCCTAGGGAGAGTGCCTTGGCATCACAGCTCACAGCAACCTCCAACTCCTGGGCTCAAGCGATTCTCTTGCCTCTGGCTCCCAAGTAGCTGGGACTACAGGCACCTGCCACAACACCGGGCTATTTTTTTGGTTGCAGCCGTCATTGTTTGGCAGGCCGGGGTGGATTCGAACCCGCCAGCTCAGGTATGTGTGGCTGGTGCCTTAGCCGCTTGAGCCACAGGTGCCAAGCTGAGGCTCAAGCTTTTAATTCTGGCACTCTGGAGACTAAGGTGGGAGGATTGCTTGAGGCCAGGAGTTTGAGACCAGCCTGAGCAAGAGTATCAAGACCCTGTCTCTACAAAAAAATAGAAAAATTACCAGGGCTTGGTGCTACCGTAGTCTGTAGTCTCAGCTACTCGGGAGGCTGATGCAGGAGGATGGCTTTAGCCAGGAGTCTGTGGTGAGCTATGTTGACACCACTACACTGTAATCTCGGCTACAGAGAGATTGTCTCAAAAGGGTTGGGGGGGGGGTTACTTTCTTTATAGAGGGTTGCAATTAGGTAGGGACTCTGCTTTTCCCCGGCCTAGTGCCCAGCACATAGTTAGGTGCTCTGCAAATACAAGTTGAAAGAATGTCAGGCATACAGTTGGAGCTCAAAAATGTGTGTTGAATTAGAAGGGGCTATGTTTGTGACCAAGACAGACTCCCATCTTGCCTCTCAGAACCTACATTCTAATGGGGGTGGGAGGGACAGAACAGGATGTAATGAGCAAATATATAAGGAGGATCTTTTAGGACTTGATAAAGGTGATGTAAAAAGAGTAAAATAAGGCAATGTAATAAAGGATGGCACGGCTGGGGGAGCTTAAAATTAGCTGATCAGAGGAGGTGGTATTGAAGAAGAAACCACCTCAGACAACCTCCCCTAACTCCTTTGACAGATGGGGAAACTGAGGCCCCAGAAGGAACTGGGGACAGATGGAGGTCATCGAGTATAATTTCCAAGGCCTCTGGCAGGGTGGGGCTACTTTAGATAGTTGGTCAGGGCCTTCTGCTCTCAGGAGGACAATTGAGCTCAGACCTGAATAACAATATGTGGAACTCCAAGAGATCAGCATCTGAAATCAGAATCTGGGCTGAGGACACCTGGGGGAGGACAGACTTCTAGCCCTGACCTCAGGGGGCTTGCATTGTGTGTGTAGGAGGACAGTAAACAAACAGTTCTATGCCATAATGAATGTGGTCAGTGCCAGGAAGAAAAGAACATATGTAAAAGATTAAGGGTGGGGCAGGGTGTCAATGCCACTTCAAACAATGAGCAGAGAGAACTGCTTAGAGGAGGGAAGTTCAAGGGGGCCTGAGTGGAGGCAGGTGAGTTGGTTAGTTATTTGGTTTTATTTATTTATTTATTTATTTATTTATTTATTTATTTATTTTTGAGACTGAGCCTCAAGCTGTCACCCTGGGTAGAGTGCTGTGGCATCACAGCTCACAGCAACCTCCAACTCCTGGGCTTAAGTGATTCTCTTGCCTCAGCCTCCCAAATAGCTGGGACTACAGACGCCGGCCACAACACCCAGCCATGTTTTGGTTGTAGTTTCATTGCTGTTTGGTAGGCCCGGGCTAGATTCAAACCCATCAGCTCTGGTGTATGTGGCTGGCGCCTTAGCCGCTTTAGCTATCGGCTGGGAGCCAGCTATTTGGTTTTAATAGCAACTCAGGGTCTAGGGACACAGTAGGTGTATATGATAACAACCTTTCTCTGCTCAAAATCATCCCAATGCTCCTATCTCAGGAAAAGCAAAAGACCTTAAAATAGTCAAAAGATCCTTCCAGATGTGACCTGCCCCCTTCTTTTCTCCGTGCATTCAATCTCCCACCCATATTCCCCTCACTTCCTTTGTTATTCCTGAATGGACAGGTCCGCTGTCTGGCTCCCTCATTTAACTTTGTCTCAGTTGCACCATACCCTTTCCAGGAATTGGAACTGAAGCCCCCCACTTCAGTAACCTGTCCCCTCTCCTAGCTTTATTTTGCTCCATGACACTTAGCATCAAAGGCATTCTACGTTTTACATAGTTACCTGTTCATAGTGTCTCCCCCACAGTATAAAGTTCATGAAGGTAGGTAGCGGTTTGCTGTATTCTCAGTGCTTAGATCAGAGCGTATTGCACAGGAGGCACTTAATAAATGTTTGCCGAATGAATTCTTACTGCAATGCATTTCATGAAATAATCCAGATAACTCTTAGACACCTATTAAAAAAATGTGGCCTACTATTTTTCTGCTTGTGTTTGTGTGTGGTCATCCTGTGCCTCGGTTTCACCAGCCCTAAAATAGGGTCAAGAATAGCTAAATTCCTATGCCTTGTGGGAACTTGGTGTCACTAAGTTTGGTCACTAAGGCCAAACGCAGAGGGCACCGCTTAGGATTGCGTTTGGCTGCTGGCTGAGTCCCTGCTGGGCCGCCTCGTCCCCTCACCATAGGCCCCGCCCCAGTGGGCGGAGCTACGGGCCCGGCCAGCACGTGTAAGAGTTCGCGGCGGGTGGCCGCAGTCACTCACCTGAGCGCCTCAGACTGAGTGTGCACCGTACACGCGTCCTCCGCTCGCGCGTCCTCCGCACGCCCACCAGCCTGCCCGCTCGCCCGGCCCGCGACTAATGTCCCGTCGCAAGGTCGGCAGCACGCCCCGCCGAGTAGACCCCGAGCCCGCCGCCAACCCAGACGACGAGATGGAGATGCCAGACCTCGTCATCGAAGTGAAGCCGGAGCCAGACGTGCGGCCCCTGCAGGCCCCATGGCCCGGGCCCTTTTCTCCCAAGGGGATGTCCGCGCCTGGGCTGTTCGGGGGCGAGCCCCGCAGCTCCCCTGGCCCCATGTCCACTGGGGCTGCCCTCCTCGCTCTCGGCGCGCGGAACCCATGGGCCTTGTGGACACCGCTGTCTCCTAACCCTCCCGGTGAGCGCTCAGCTTCCCTGCTCAGGGTCCCAGGCCCAGCCTTCCTTCACTTTGACCCTCGGGTGGGACCCCCTTTCTAGGCACGGGCCCTGGTCCCTCCTTATCTGCTTTGCCTGGCTCTCCTCCCCCCCAATCCCCCTTCTGACCTTCGGGTTTCCCCTGTCCCTTGGAACCCCCAGCCCCCATCCTGGCCCCACCCCACGCTCACCACCCGCTTCCTCCCTGCAGACCGCCAGCCTTGGACCGACAAACACCCAGATCTGTTGACCTGCGGCCGCTGCCTGCAGACTTTCCCGTTGGAGGCCATCATTGCCTTCATGGACCACAAGAAGCTGGGCTGTCAGCTCTTCAGAGGCCCCAGCCCCTGCCAGGGTTCAGGTGAGTGAAGCCGGGCGCAGCCCCCACCCCCACCCCCACCCCCAAGTTCAAGAGCTGGACTTCCTGCAGGAGAGTGGGCTGAGCTGGACGGCAGGGCACTGAGCATTACTTCCCCTTTCTCCTCACCGGGTGCAGCCTAGGCGTGGCCAGGGCCTGCCTAATCTAGGACTGGGACTAGTGGTGAGAAAGGGGTGGCGGGGGCTGGGCAGGGAAGGAGGCCGCCCACAGGGTGTGGCCAGCCCCAGAAGACTGGCCTGGGGATTTGTCACACACACACACCCCAATCTAGTTTCACTTCTCCTTCCCCTTGGCCAGAAATAACTGGCCAGGTGGCTGGACCAGGGTGGCAGTATGGGGACCTCTGGGGAGGGGGGCGGAGGCCTGTTGGAAGCGAGGGTAACCACCCCAGCCATCTACTTATTACTTCTGATTGAGGTACTGGTACTGTGGTTTAGAGCAGGCAAGGGGCTTATGGCTTCCCTCCTTGATGGAATCTCCCAGCCCTAGGTGCTGGGAAGCCCCTGGTTGGAGTCAGGAACCAGATGCTGGACATTTGGGTTCCTTTTCTTGGGAGGGAATTAAAACCCTTCACATGGTGTTTGACCCACACTGAGCTTTTGGTCAGCATTGGCCCTGGGGCTTATCTACTTCTATGTATTTTCAGCCTGTGGCCCATGGCCTCCTGGGATTTTTGAGAAACGGAATTATTCAGGGCTGGGCCAGGGAGGGTCCATCCAGCTATGAGAGAAAGGAGGGGCTGTGATTGAATCAGCTTTAAAGCTGGAGCAGGGAGGGTGGCTTGTGATGGGATCACTGGAATAAGACACTTCAAGATTTGGTCTTGTAGAAGTGTGGACACTTTGGCATCACAGGCTCAGTTAGTGTTTATTCAGAGCTTATAGGGACCAAAGCTCTTAGCTATTCCTTATTTGAAGTCACAACAATCCTGAAAAGGAGAGGACCCCTAAGATCCCCATATTCTAACAGCTGAGGAAACTGAGGATCAGTGAGGGACAGTTGTTGCCCAAGGTCACAAAACTTTATGGAATTTGAAAAACCTAAAGGCAAGTGGATCTGGATCTGGGAAATATCCACTAGAGGTCAAGGGTCTAGAGAAAACAAAATCAAATTGTCCACCCCAAGGAGGGCAGGCCTAGGGAGCTCTCAATTTGAGATCCATGCAGAGGGCGGGGGACCTAGGTGACTACCCCACCACCTTATTGGGTGGCTGCTAAGTCTTCTTGGAAGCTATTTTTATAATTTTTATTAAACAAAAAATCTTTTGAAAACTTGGTCTCCACCCCTCCTCCCCCAGGTGTCTGGTTTTAAATCCCAACTCTGCCCCTTTCAAGTGGTGTGATCTTGGGAAAGTACCTCTCTGTGCCTCGGTTTGCCCATCTGGAGGTCTCATTTCTTGTCCTGAAGGAAAAGTCGAGTGAGCTGAGGCATAGCACAGCCCCTAACACATAGGAAGCAATCATTGAATTTGGTTACCTCATCAGCAAGGCCTTTCCTGACACCCCCAATATAAATAGCATTCCTCTCTGTCCCTCATCCCAATTTAATGGAACTGGGTTGGGTTTTTTTTTTTGTTTTTTTTTTTTTTAAGATTTTCAAACAGGGCTTGGCGACTATAGCTCAGTGGGTAAGGTGCTGGCCACATACACCAAGGATGGCAGGTTCGAGCCCAGCCTGGGTCTGCTAAACAACAATGACAACTGCAACAACAAAAAAAATAGCTGGACGTTGTGGCAGGTGCCTGTAGTGCCAGCTACTCAGGAGGCTGAGGCAAGAGAATCGCTTAGGCCCAAGAGTTTGAGGTTGCTGTGAACTGTAACACCACGGCACTCTACCAAGGGTGACATAGTGAGACTAACTCAAAAAAAAAATTTTTTTTTTTTTCCAAACAGAACTACACACATTTTCTTTGCTCAGCCCTCCATCCAACATTAGCTTCCTGGTCCTTCCAGGACAATTTTTTGTCCATTGTTACTGCTGAGTCCTTGTGTCCCCCACAGAAAGTGTCCACCTGGCTGCTATGAACTGTGGCTATTACTTCCGCCCATAAGCTGCTATGAACTGTGGCTATTACTTCCGCCCATAATTGCTAACACCCTGCCCCCTTTTCTCTCTAGAACGTGAGAACCTGAAGGCTTTGAGCTGCCTCCGCTGTGGCAGACAGTTCACAAGGGCCTGGAAACTGTTGCATCATGCCCAGTGGGACCATGGACTCTCCATCTACCAGACAGAATCGGAGGCTCCAGAGGCCCCACTGCTAGGCCTGGCCGAAGTGGCCGCAGCTGTGTCAGCAGTGGTGGGGCCAGCAGCTGAGGCCAAGAGCCCCCAGGTGAACAGCCTCACCCGACGGAGCCCCACCTGCCCTGTCTGCAAGAAGACCCTCAGCTCCTTCAGCAACCTCAAGGTGCACATGCGCTCGCACACAGGTGAGCGGCCCTATGCCTGTGACCAATGCCCCTATGCCTGTGCCCAAAGCAGCAAACTCAATCGCCACAAGAAGACCCACCGGCAGCTTCTGCCTCAGAGCCCCTTAATCGCTGACACCACCCAAGAACAGGCCTCTGCAGCCCCTCCGGAGCCAGCTGCCCATGCCGCTGCTCCAGCCAGCACCCTCCCCTGCAGCAGTGGTGAGGGGACAGGAGCTGCCGCTACTGCAGGCATCCAGGAACCTGGGGCTCCTGGCAGTGGGGCTCAAGCAGGTCCTGATGGGGACAGTTGGGGAGCCATCACCAAGGAAGAAAGAATTGACCCTGCAAACAGTCAGAAGACGTCACCCAAGAAGACAACTAAATCAGTGGGCAAGAGCCGTGGGCCTGGGGGTAGCTGCGAGTTCTGCGGGAAGCATTTCACCAACAGTAGCAACCTGACAGTGCACCGGCGCTCACACACTGGTGAGCGGCCCTACACCTGTGAGCTCTGTCCCTATGCCTGCGCCCAGAGCAGCAAGCTCAACCGCCATCGCCGCATGCATGGCCTAGGGCCAGGCAACACCCGCTTTGAGTGCCCCCACTGCTGTGTGCCCTTTGGCCTTCGTGCCACCTTGGACAAACACCTGCGGCAGAAGCACCCTGAGGCTGTAGAGGAGGCCTGAGCATGGGCATGCCCTCTCTGTAGTCCTTGGTACATGACTATTTTGACCACCCTTCTGCAAGTAAATTGTCCTTATTTACATATTTGGGCTCTGGCTTTCTTGGGGTGTCTGAGGTGGGGCAGGAGGCTTACCCTCCTTGGGGTGGACAGCTGGACAGACCGGTTTGGGGTGAGGGGAAAGGCTAGCCCCCAGTGCCTGGGGCACAGCAGGACTGGCACAGAAAGCCGCGCTCCCGGTTTTTGGTGTGGGTGAGGCCAGGGCAGGGGCTGAGGCGAGGGCGGGGAGAGGCCTGGACCTGTCACCAGAGGCCCCTGGGCAGAAGAGCCCATACGGGACATGATGAGTCCACACCCCATGTCCACATCTGTGGGCAGATCTGGGCCCTTTTCCCACTGGATTGTGCCCCCTGCCTCCTAAGCAGGCCTCACTGAGCCAGTTCTGATTAACCACAAGCTGCTATCTGGACATCCAGATGTGGGCAGGACTTCCCACACAGGCAACATTGGCAACTACCCTGTCAACCCATCGAGTGCCCTTCCCAGCTGGCCTTGCTGGCTGGTGGCGCTGGGTCTGGACAGCCCTGCTCTAACCATATAGAAGATACTGAGGCCAGGTGAAGGGAATTAAATAACGTTTGATTTTATTTCACTAAAGATAAAACCAGCAGCATCATAGCTTCAGTCCCACTCCTCACCCCATTGTTCCCTTCTCTTTTGCCTAATGTCGGTAATGGGGGCTTCTGGATCGGGACCTCGAGCGCCTAGAAAGAGAAAAAGAGGGACTCCATGAGGGTGGGGTAGGAAGCAAGGGTGCCTTGCTGAGTACACATGCACCAGCATGCTGGGGGTAGCCAGGCCTCAGTGATCAGGGACTCTGCTGTGGAGGAAAGGAGGGATGGATGCAGTTCCCAGATAGGAGAACTGCCCCTCTAACTGCAGGAGTGCAGGGTGGGGAGGGGAAAATTAGCACTACGATCTCCCTCCAAAGGGCAAGTGTAATTTCTCAGGGAAGTAGAGGGTCACCTAGAGTGGTGCTGGCTTCCTTACCTTCGAGAAGAGCTGTATTCTCGACCTGGAAAGAAAAGAACCAGGTGGAGACAAAGCTAGTGTCCAGGGGCCAGGGATTCTTCCCTGACCTGGAGTTGGTTCTTGAAGTTAGACTGTAGGTGTGGTCCCCACTAAGGCAATACTGGCACACCAAGTCCACTAGCTACAACCCGTGCCCCTCACTAGCCCCCATCCATGTGCTAGGAACAAGCATTTCTTCTAATCCCTGCAATTACCTTGTGACTAATGCAATCATATTGTGTGTGTGTGTGTCTTAAGAGCTTTAATTTATGTAAAGCTAATGTGGAAAATGTACCATGGTTATTTGACACTTTTTAATGCCCCAGAGCCTCCAGCCTAGGGGGACACTTACTGTAGCGAGGTGAGGGTGAGCGGCTTTGCCGGCTGTACTGGCGCTCCCATTCCTCTCTCTCCTTTTCTCGGCGCTCCCGCTCCCTGCAAGGGGATGGGGTGAGCATCTAGCTGGGAACACTAAACTCAGGGTAGTCCAAGTAAAACAGTAAACCAAAGAGGTACGTACTGCTGTTGTCCACATTTAGAAATGAAGACAGTGATGTTCACATATACAGGTTGGCAGTCAAGAATTAAATCCCAGTCTACTCTTTTTTTTTTTTTTTTATCCGCCACCTCTGGTATATGGAGCCTATGGGGCTGGTGCCCTACTCTTTTGAGCCACAGGCTACTATATTAAACTCACAGGCTGAGTGCTTGACTTCTATCAGAATGACCAGGATTAGCAACCTGACACCTGCATTTACTGGGTGCCTTTTCGACTCCTGGCCTTGATCTTGCTGAACCCTCCCAATAAGCCTGGGAGGTGGGACAATAAACAACAAAGGCAGCAAGAGCTTAGAGGCTGGAGGAGCTGGGAGGTCTTAAAGGCAGGAGCTAAACTGCCTTTAAGTTTAGCTTAATGGCAGTTTAGATGGAGGATGGAAATTGAGGGAGAGAAGCTAGGGAGGTGGCTGGGCATGGCCCTCAGGGCCAGGCAGGGTTCTGACTTTCATCCACCCACAAAGGGCCTGAGCAGAGTTCTAGCTGGCAACAGGTGGTGGGAAGTCCAGGCAGCACAGATGAAGCAGGAGGTGTGGCCACAGTACAGGGAGGCGGGGGACAGTCTTACTTCATCCGGATCTTGCGCGCCATGGCTCGAAGCTCATCTTCTCGCTCCTGTAGCAGAGACAGCCATGAGGGTGTGGCTGGCCCAGCACCCCACCTGCACCCACCCCCTCACTTCCCACCGTTACCTGTCGCTCATGTTCCTGCTGTATCATCTTCTCCTGAGCTGCCTTTTTATCCGCCTTGACTGTAGGAAGGAAGGAACAAAGCAGCTGAAGGGTGCCCTTAAGAGCCCTACTTCCTAAAATAAGGAAGCTAAGCTCAACCAGACTGGTGAGACCCTTAGCATGGCAGCAGCAGAGCAGGATGCAAACCCACTCTCCCCAAAGTGCCTCCTTGGCTAAAAAGGGATCCCCGAGGCAAGGGCTTCTACTTGTTTCCACGGACGAGAGCAAGACCTAAAGGAACAGACGGTGGGACATACACTGCCTGTTCAGCGCCTTCTGCATCCTCAGCTTCAACTTCTCCTGTGGCGTCAGCTTGGGCTAGGGAAGGGGGAGAAGAGGTGGGAGAGGGGGTGGGTGTCCTGGAGCTCCCACAACCCACCTCAGCCAAGAGCCTGGGACTTGCGGGCACAAATGTGGGGAGTAGGGGCAGGCTGTGGACACCTGCCATTGAGGCTCTGGAGCCCTGATGCACAGTGAAGAGGGGAGATTTCACATGGGGCAAACCCCTCCTCTCCCCCCTCAATCCCTGGGGCTGGATAACCCGGCCCACCCAGGCCCCCCTGCAGGCCCACCGGGCCCAGTTCTCGGGCACTGCTGCTGGCGGGAATTAGACGGGCGAGTTCCAAATTCTTACTGACTTTGGCAGCTCCTGTCTCTTTACCAGCGGCAGGTTCAGTCCTAGGGAGAGGAGGAAAGGGTAGCTGCTACCCTACCCTCACCCCACAGCCACAACACTGCCCTCAGACTGCCAGCCAGACCCCACACCCCTCAGGGAGCAATTCTGTTCCCTGTCAGAACCCTGAGGACAGGTTCATAACTCCACAGAACCTCCAAGACAGGGCCATATCCCCCTCAGACCTTCTGCGACAGGACCAAGTTCCCTTCAAAAAGGAAACAGTAGAGTTCCCTCTCCCCATCTGAGGGGACAATCCTCTGCTCCCAGACCTGCCCTGCTCACTTTTTCAGCTTCTCGCCCACAGCAGGGGACGCCGCCGGCCTGGTCAGCTTCTCCCTTGGAGGTGATGGTGAGTGACTCTGGCTGCGGCTGCGGCTATGGCTGTGGCTAGGGCTGTGGCTAGGGCTGTGGCTCCGGCTGGGGCTGTGGCTCCGGCTGCGAGTCAGACTGCGACTGCGGGATGGGCTGAGAGACCAGCTGCTGCGGCTGCGGCTACTGCTATGGTGCCTGGGGCCCCGGCCGCCCCGCCTATAGCGGTCCCCTGAGCGAGAGCGGCTCCTGAGAGTACAGTGGGGCAGGAAGAGGCATGTGAAACTCTAGGGACCCCAACCACACCCTTCCCCTGGCTCCAAATCTATAGTCCTCTGTGAAGTCCCATGCACCTGGCAGGACTTGCTAGACTTCCATTACTTTCCCTCAGGAGTCCCAGAGCTGCTCCCCAGAGCACCTCAGTCCACTGACATAGAGAAGCTGCACCCTTAACAGCTGCACTTCATGCAACTCACTTCTTTCTCCTTGTTAGACATCTACTTGCTCACTTTTGGGAGGAGACCTCTGGGAGGGCAGGACTTAGTTAGCTGGCTTCCTTTTTAGGTGCTATGCTTAGCTTAGGGCACAAAGGATTTCCAGGGTGACTCCATCATGCTGGGGTCCAGGGTCCTGACACCCATGGGGACCACCTCCTTGCCCCCACCAGTTCTGGTACAGACCCCCAACCTACTCAGGACACTGGTGAGACATTCCAGCAAAGGCTCCTCCTCAGACTGGTACTGGAGATGTAACCAGGCCCCACCTCCCACCTCTAGCCTTTCTATCATTGCCCTGGGTAAGGCTGCAAAGGAATGACCTAGGAGCCAATTTCAGACCAACAATGCCTCTGCTTGGGCTCTCTTTGGTTTTGACAAAATTTAAATTTCTTGTCAATATTGAGAAAACCAGAGATGTTCTTTGAAAGTCCATACCCACAACTTGTCTTGAGAAACTGCAGCTCCAAGGTGGGCCCCCACGGGAGGGATCAAGTACTTGCCAGTTCAATAAGATCCACCTGGCCCCTCTACTCTACCTGCCAGACCTGTAGGCAGCTGACATTGTGACCCGTGCAGAAATCACACAGGTAATATTTCTGATGGCAGTAATAGCACCTGGCCTGTGCAAGACCCTGCCCTAAGCGCTTTACATGGATTTACTTGTCACACCACTGCAACAACTCAGAGAAATGGGTGCCATCATCACCTCCATTTTACACACAGATAGAATGACAAGGTCCAGGGAGTTCATTCACAAGGCATGGTCCACACCCTGGCAGGTGGTCTGCAGTCCTGTGTTCCTACCCACAGAGCCTACCTGTCTTACTGAGAGCAGCTCTGATGCCAATAGTCACAGGGAGGGACGGGGAGGGATGACTTGGCTCCAGAGTGCTCACCCTCTAACCCTGCCCTCCTGAAAAAGGGCTATCTTGACTTTCCCATCCCTCTCCACTGCTGCCCACATGAGTTTCCCAGCACTCAGGGCCCAAGTCCTTTACTGCCAGGTATAGAACACCCAGGGGTATCTGTGTCCTCCCACTCCCTTCAGCCTGGGCCTCCTAACGGCAGGGACAGAGGCCCCGTGACAAGAGATGCTCAGTCTCTTGGTGCCTGTAGCACAGTGGTTATGGCATCAGCCACATACACTGAGGCTGGCAGGTTTGAACCCGGCCTGGGCCAGCTGAACAGCAATGGCAACAAAAATATAGCCAGGTGTTGTGGCAGACGTCTGTGGTCCCAACTACTTGGGAGGCTGAGGCAAGAGAATTGCTTAAGCCCAAGAGTTTGAGATTGTTGTGAGCTGTGATGCCACAGCACTCTATCCAGAGCATAGTGAGGCTCTGTCTCAAAAAAGTGATGCTCAGTCTCCTCTTCTGACCATGTCCCTGAGAATAGTGGCTGGGCTCCACACCCGCTGTCACCATGCTTGGTACTTGCTGAACAAAGTGGGCACACCTATGCCTTCCCCATCAAACCAAGAACTTCTTGAGGAAAGAGCAATGGCAATGCTCTCCTCTCAGACTGGCACTCTCGGAGCATGGTGGCCAGGTCTTCGCCCTCAGAAGATGCTCTCCCTTAGAGGGAAACCCATGCACCTCCAGACCCCAACCCTCATGCACCCCCACTTGCACACACCTGCTTCTGCGCCGAGGCCCATAACCACCACGCCGGGCAGGTGAACGGGAGTAGCGGTGTCCATCTCGAGACCCTCCACCTGAGTGTCGCCGGCCACGGCTGCGGGACCGGGAATAGCGCCTGGAGCGGGATCGGGAGCGGGACCAGGAGCGGGAGCGGGAACGGGCATGGCGGCTGGAGCGGTAGTAGCCCCCACCTCGGTGGGAGCGGGAGCTGGAACGGGAGCTGGAGCGGGAGCTGGAGGTCCTCGAGGCAGAAGAGGAGGAGGAAGAGGAGGAGCGGCGGCTGCAGGTGGGGCACGGAGGGCCAGTCAGCACAGGCCTGGGCCATGGCCTCCCTCTGCCCTAGGTTCCCCCCATGGTGGCCAGGGCCTAGGGCGGGCAGCGTGAGCGTTACCGACCGGGCACTGGCATTACGTCCCGGGGCAGGGCCGCCAGGCTGAGGGGGTGCGGGGGGCTTCCCTGTGGTGGCCCCTGATGCGGCTGCGGCAGCTGCGGCTGCGGCTGCCTCCTCATCGCTGCCCCCAAAACTGGTGATGAATGTAATCTTCTCTTCACGGCCTGGGGTCGGGGAGCGGGAACGGGAGCGGGACTCAGAACTGGACTCTGAGGGTGACCTATAGGGCAGGAAGGAGGAGGCTCAATTGCCAGGCACCTAGATCTTCCCCACCAGTGAACAAAACATATGCAAAGCAACAGAAATTATAACCGCAGGGCACAGAGAGGGCCCTTGCCTAATAATCAGGAAAGAGACTGACAGAAAATTTCATGTGGCTGTTAAAATGAACAAGCACATCTCTATATTTAACATGGACAGCTTTCTTCAATAAACAGGGGTAAAAAGCAAGTTCTAAAATATTAAGTGCGGTAAATTGTCTTTATAAAATAAAAAGAAACACCTGACATCTCTAACACTTTTTTTTTTTTTTTTTTTTGAGACAGAGCCTCAAGCCATCTAACACTTTAATTTCACCAAAAGCCATGTGTGGGCTCTGTGTCCGTAGCTCAAGCGGCTAAAATGCCAGATACATACACCAGAGCTGGGGGGTTGGAATCCAGCCCGGGCCTGCCAAACAACAACAACTACAACCAAAAAAGAGCCAGGGGTTGTGCCAGGCGCCTGTAGTTCCAGCTGCTTGGGAGGCTGAGGCAAAAGAATTAATTGCTTAAGCCCAAGAGTTTGAGGTTGCTGTGAGCTATGATGCCACAGCACTCTACCCAGGGAAACAGCTTGAGGTTCTGTCTCAAAAAAAAAAAAAAAGAAAAAGAAAAAAAAAGCCATGTGTATTCTTTCTCCTAGCTTCTACCAACAGCCCCATAAGGCAGATCCCACCCTCACCCCCGTTCTGAAACGAGAACTGTGCTTAAAAGTGGCACAGAGCCTGGATAAAGGGGTGAGGCTGAGTCCAGGCCCCTCAAAATCCCCTGCCCCGAACAACTGCTCAGCCACCTCAACACCAGGAGACAAATTTGCATGCCCAGCCAGGCCATTCTGCTCCTGTCACTTCTCACTGGTTACTTCAGAGGGGGTGGCATTGAGATTCAAGAGACTTTGGATTTCTAAGTCACACTTTTTGGCACGTATGATCATTTTTACAAGACTGCATTATGTCAGGAAAAAAAAAAAGACCAAAAAAACCCTGGGGAAATAGGCTAATAATCTGGCAAACACAGAATGGTTCCAACCCAGAACATATCATGCAGTCTGTGACTTTGGGGTGGCCCAGCGGGGTAAACCCTTAGCCCCACCTTACCACCCTTGCTCTGCCATCAGGGGATTCTGTGGGGACTTACCGCTTGTAGGGATCATAGGTGGGGCTATCTCGGCGGGCATAGCTACAGAGAAAAAAGAGTGGAGTGGGACAAGTAGGGACTTAGAACCTGAGTAGATGTGGAAATGGACCAAGCCCCCCAACCTGTGTGCCCAAAGCCCAGCACCAAGCAGGGGGAGAGCTACCAACCAGGTTATAGGCCTTGCCTTGACTCTTCCACCTACCTTAGATCTATCCAAAGCATGAAGCTTCACCCTATCCCACAATGTCTCAGACCCATCCTGACTCAAAGGAACGTGGTTTTCAGTATCCTTGGTCCTGCTTGGCCTCCTGGCCTTAGACTGGAACCATCCCTTCTACTCTTGTTCCCAGTTCTAACTGGGTCCTGGCTTTTTACTGATGATGACGACAAAACTAAAACAGCTATAAACGGACCAAGGGGTTGACCAAAAAAAATAAATAAAACTAACTTCTAATATCCTAATTGCTTACTACGTACTATGCATTAAAATGCTATTATATCTATTAACTCAATGGCTCTTCATAACTTTCTAGTACGGGTATCATAATTATTCACACTTCTGAGGAAGCTGAGGCCCAGAATGGTGAAGTCACTTGCCCAGTGTCAAACAGAGCTGAGATCCAAACCCAGGCCCTGTGGTCCCAAGCCCATGCTTTCACACCTTACCCTGACGGTGCCTCTAAGCTGAGGACAATTACTGGGAATCAGTGCTACTCTTTTTTTTTAGAGACAGAGTCTCATTTTGTCACCCTCGGTAGAGTGCCATGGCGTCACAGCTCATAGCAACCTCCAGCTCTTGGGTTTGGGCGACTCTCTTGCCTCAGCCCCTGAGTAGCTGGGACTACAGGCGCCTGCCACAACACCCACAATGTTTTTTTTCTTGCAGTTTGGCCAGGGCCAGGTTCGAACCCGCCACCCTTGCTATATGGGGCCAGTGCCATACTCACTGAGCCACAGGCGCCGCCCCAAGTGCTACTCTTAATGAATATTTTCCACATCACCCCTGAATCTGAAACTTACCATTTAAGCCTCACAGCAATTCTCAACCACTCTCCTTTAACAGAGAGGTGGCAAAAAGAAGCATGGATTTGTATGGGGTACCAGGCCTCAGAGGCACTCTCTGAGAACTCCTGACCCAGGCTGGGCTCTCCCCTCCCCGCCAGATTGCCTCATTCAAACCTGTCCCAAGACTTCCACATGGAGACTGGTTTAGCCCGCTCCCCTGGCAGGTAATAGTGCTCCATTTTCCAAAGGAAGAAACTGAAGCTCAAAGAAGGGAAGTCACTTGTTCCAATCCTGACAGAGAGGAAGTAGCCAAGCAGCAGAACTGGATCAGAATCCAGGGCCAGGCCTGTGCCCTCAATTCTCTCAGCCATTCCTGTCAACAGCCTTATGCCACCTCCATTCTGACACCTAGGGAGTCCAGCGAGGGACCTAAGTATAGCAGGGTGAGGGGACTGATTGGCAGGGAAAGTTGTCCACATGTCCCTCAAAGCCATTCCTACCTCTAAACCTTCACTCAGGCCATTTATTTCTCCACTAGAAGACTCATTCTTTCCTCAAACCACAATCTGCCACCAAAGTACATTCCTGGGCCCTGAGCCCTGTCCCCTATCCTCAGTCTTCCAAGACTAATGCTGGCAGGGTGGTGGTGTTCAGTGGAGAAGCCCTACCTGGGCGGGCTGATCTTACGACCCCTAAGCCGCTTCTCACGAAATTCTCTCCGCTGGCGCCGGGAGCGACGGCCCTGGAGTAGGGTAGGTGCCAGGCTGGTGAGGGGTATGCTGTCTCTGAGCTCCACCCCTGCCCCCTTCCACTCCAGCCCAGACCTCACCGAGTACATAGCCTTCTCCTCCTCAAGGGCCTTGGCATGTTTGATGGCCTCTGCCTCCTCCTTGTCTTTCCGAAGCATCCTGCAGAGGGGGATGAGAATCACATGGCAAAGAGACTGATCACTAGGTGAGGGGGCACTGGCTGAGTCATCAAAGGTGGTGAGGGACCCCAAGTCACCAGGAGGTAAGGGACCACATACCACACCTTGTGGGCGCCTTTCCTTCATTCAATACAACCTACTGAGCACATTCTGTGTGTCAGGAGCTATTTTAGGTATTAAGAACTCAGCATAGGCTGGGCCCAGGGGCTCATACCTATAATCTTAGCACTCTGAGAGGCTGAGAGAAAAGGATCCCTTGAACAACATGGAGATCCTGTCTCTACCTAAAATAGAAAAATTAGCTGGGTATCCCAGCTACTTGGGAGGCTAAGGCAGAAGGATCACCTGCACCTAGCAGTTTAAAGTTGCTGTGAGCTAGGCTGACCACACAGCACCTTAAACTGGGCAACAGAGTGAGACACTCTCAAAAAAAAAAAAAAGAGGAAAAAAAATATAATTCAGTACTGAGAGCCTAACAAAGAACAAGACTCTGTCTCTACCAAAAATTAGTCAGCTGTGGTGGTACACCCCAGTAGTCCTAGCTACTCAGAGGCTGAGGCAGGAGGATTGCTTAAGCCCAGGAGTTTGAGGTTGCTGTGCTATGACAATGTCACTGCACTCTACCTGGATGACGAAGGGAGACGCTGTCTCAAAAAAAAAAAAAAAAGAGAGGCCCGGGCACTGTGGCTTATACCTGTAATCCTAGCACTTTGGGAGGCCAAGGTGGGTGGACTGCCTGAGCTCACAGGTTCAAGGTCAGCCTGAGCCAGAGCGAGACCTTGTCTCTAAAAATAGCCACATATTGTGGCAGGCTCCTGTAGTCCAACTACTCAGGAGGCTGAGGCAAGAGAATTGCTTGAGCCTAAGAGTTTGAGTTTGCTGTGAGCTATAACACAGCACTCTACTAAGAGCAAAAAAAGCGAGACTCTGTGTAAAAAAAAAAAAATTTAGCAAAGCCAGGTGTGGGAGTTGGTGCCTATAATCCTAGCACTCTGGGAGGCCATGGCAGAAGAATCCCTTGAGCTCAGAAGTTCAAGACCAGCCTGAGTAAAAGTGAGACCTTTTATCTCTACTAAAAACAGAAAAATCAGCTGGGCATTGTGGCAGGCATCTATAGTCCCAGCTCCTTGGGAGGCTGAGGCAAGAGGATGACTTGAGACCAGGAGGTTGAAGTTGCTGTGCATTAGGCTGATGCCACGGCATTCTAGCCTGTGCAATAGTGTGAAACACTGTCTTAATAAAAAAAAAAAAAAAAAAAAATCAGCATTGAAACAAAAGAAATCCTCACCTGCATGAGCTTACATTCTACGGAATAAGACACACAATGGCTAAGGTAATAAAAAGCATGGCCTATTAGATCGTGCTAACCTTGACTGGAAAAATAAATCATGGAAGGAGAAGGAGAAGAGGACATGCCAGGGAACAGGCAGAGGAGGCTGCACGATTCAACAGCGAGGTCAGTAAAACCAGAGAACAGGACAACTGAAGAGGAACCTGGTGGAGCAAGTGCACAGACGCCAGATAGGAGGCCCAAGGGTTGGAGTAGACCTTGGGCAGTTGAGGAAAAAGGAGACCATGGAGGGTAAATGGGGGGACATGTGAGAGCAAAAGGCCCAGGCAGGTAAGACCTTATGGCAGTAGTGAGGATGCTGGCTGATCCTAAATGAGGTGGAAGCCATGGAGAGTTCTCAGCAGAGGGTGCTATGTTCTGACAGAGGATTATTTCTGATTCACTGCTCTGTGAGTTGAGACTGGTCTATGTTATATGTTCTTGTGAGTAAAAATCTCAGCACAGGAACAGAGGCTTAACCAGCCAAGGAAAATGAGTCAGGAATGAAGCCTCCCCACTAGGGGTCACTGTCTACCAGTCCCAGGAATTGAGCTTTGGGGTCAGACTTACTCAAGTCACACCAAGGACAGGGTAGGTAATTTTGGGTGTAGCCTCGGTTTCCGCACAAAATGGGACCACAAATACCTTGGACTCAGGGGCCTGTATGGGTAAAGTCCTGAGCCTAGGGCCAGGCACAAAATGCTCACAAACGGGATGGTTGCTGGTGCCTGGGCAGTAACAGATGCCAGGGTGGGGCCCACAGAAGGAAGAGGGGTGTTAGCAGGCAGGCCTCACCTGACAAAATCACCATCGGCCATGCCATAGGTTGTGGCCTGTTTATTGAGATCTGCCACCTGCTCCTGGTTCAGTTCATCCACATCCACCTCCACATCTGCACCAAGAGAAAGGCTGTCAGGAGCTAAAGCCAAGTGAGTAAACAGGGAAGGGGCAGTGCCCCAAGAGCTTGAGGTAGACAGGGGTACCCGCCAGACTGGAGGAACCTTCAGGGAGGGGTTCCATCAGGTCTGGCTCATCTTGCATCCCCAGCTGGCATAGGGCTTGGTCAGAGGTGAGCACCACATGAGGTAGACAGAAGGGGCTGGGGGAATGGGACACGGGAGAAGGGCAGATGGATGGATGGACAAGTAAGTGAGATGTGTGGAGGAAGTGGCATGAGAGGAGGAGTGAATGGGGGGCAGACAGATCAGGGATGAAGATCATGGTGGGTAGCAGGCCGGGGTATGGGTTACAGCAGTTTAAGAGCTGGACATGGGATGAACAGTGAAAGGAGGGGTGGAGGAGGTAAACATAAGCTCTACCCAAGGATAAATGAAGAGCTAGATGGTGCAGTGAGAGCCAGGATGAGGAAAATGAAGACACCTAGGAAGTCTGATCAGCAGGTAGGTGACAAGAGGTAAACAGCAGAGTGGGGGAGGGATGTATGAGTAGATGCTGGGGGGAGATAAGGAACAACTCTGTAGACCGAAGGATAAACACTTGTTTTCTAGTGGAAAAAGAAGAGAGCTAGAGAGAGAGCCAGAGGAAGGACAGCCCAAGCAGAAGAGAGCAGAGCCAACACCCAAGTAGGGACATATATAAACAGTGCCCTAGAAATGAGAAATTAGACAGAAAGAAATACAGGGAGGGCGGCAGGGAACAGAGGAGACCACGAGTGAGATAGGGAGGAAGTGGGAGGCTGGAGTATCCTAGAGCAAGGGAAGGAGAGAGAGGGCCCGTAGCGCAGGGTACCCCACAGAGGGTGAGGGACGAGACAAGAAAACGATGCCCAGGGACTGTGGGAGGGGAGGGCAGAGAGGGGACCCCACCGATGTCGGGGATGACCTCATCTTCATCAGAGTTGCTCTCCTCCTCAGCTGGTGACTCCTCCTCCTCCGGCTTCTCCACTGCCTTCTCTACCTCGGCCACTGTGCTGTCCTCATAGGTGTAACCAATGGAAGCCTTCTTCTCTGCCAGCCTGTGAGTGAGAAGCCAGTGAGCCAAGGCAGGGCCCAGGAGAAAGGAGGCAGGCAGGCCCCGCACACTGGCCTCTGGAGCGCCATGGCACTTTCCCCTCAGGCTCTCCCTCAGCCTATGACTCTCTGCTCCTGCTGTCCCTCTTCCTTCATATCCCAACTCCAAAATCTCATCTGCTAGGAAGTCCTTGACTGCCTCCTCAGGCAGGGTCAGTACTGTCCTAAGTTTCCTAGCCCTGCCCACGTTGGATCATTACTACTGGGGAACAGGTCTGTCTCCCCCACCTAGACTATGAGTCCTCTGAAGGCATGGTCCAGAGTTATTCTTAGCAACAATGTTCCCCAGTGTTGCCTACAACAGAGCAGGGCCTGAAGAGCTTGAGCAGGACCCTGAGACTGGCACCACAAATGAGGGTCAGTGTCTTCAAGAAATTCCTAGTACAGTCCTGTGAAAACTTTTCAGATGAAGGAGAGCAGCCAGCAGTTAGGGTCACAAAGGGGAGACTCAGGAGCACGAGAGAAGGCATCACTGAGGAAGGCACCAAGGCCCTACGCCCAGGGCTCTAGGTGGAACATCAGTGGCCCCAATGAGAAAGAAGTTTAACCCTGGCAGGGGGAAGAGCACAGACAAGGGGGGGGGGGGGGGGCTGAGAAGGGGGGGGTATGTTCAGTCAGAGGAGGATAGACAAGAGAGAAGGGGGACTGTCCAACTGCTGCTCTTCTGAGATGGCAGTTCAGGACCACCTTGCTCTAAGGGTGCTCCACGATAAGGCCCCCAGCCATTCCTTGAGGAACATGGTTTTGAAAAGCCACTCTCCAGAGTGATATCAGTGGCTGCTGACTGCACACTTACCGCATGGTTGGAACTAAGACAAAGGCTTTATAAGCTCAATCTGTAGTATTCCTCACAACTGCAAATAGTGGAGTCCCCTGTTAGCCTCATTTACAGAATAGCAAAGCTCAGAGGAAAAGTCCTCTCTTAGGCCTCCCATCCAGGACTCAATCTCAGGCCATGTCACCACAGGGCCTGCATCTCCCACCACTCCACCAGTTGCTTTCAGCAAACCCTGCCCCCACCTGCTGCTGCTTCCTCCTCAAAACACGGATTAACTGAGCACCTACTTGTCACAAAGGGGGAGCTTCAGGAGCAAGAGGGAAGGTGTCACTGAGGGAGGCACCCAAGTGAACACCATGCTGGACAGGAGAGGCTATGCCCCAGGAGGCTCACAGCCCCCCTCCCTCCCTCATCCTGCACCCCAGACTCACTTCTTCTTCTCATCCTCACTAGGTCTCTGGAGGCCTCCGTACAACTCATCAATGTAGATCTGGTACAGGCACTGTTCCTCTGAGACTGCAGCGAGTGGGAGATACAAGGTCAGAGTGGCTGGGACACTGGGAATTCAGAGAAGAATGCGAGGATGGGGGGTGGGGGGAGAATGCAATCCCAGTGCAGCAGAGGGCAGAGTTACCAGTTAGTCTCTGGGCAACCCTGGTCAAGTGACTCATGCCTCAGTTTCCTCTTCTGCCAAATGGGACTCAGGCACTGCTACCATAATCACTGTTATGGAGGCCTGGGGCTGAACCCTTTAGAACTATTCACCTGCTCCTGAGTGCTAGATGCCATCAGACTGCATCAGTCACTCCACTGTGTGCCTCCCTGTGGTTCAGTTTAAGTTAAGTGTGGCTTTGGATGACAGGCTTTCTCTCCACAGGCCTTAGTTTTTCTATCTGTAATATGAGGTGGATGGCCTGGGTAGGCCTAGAGGTGACAGAGCACGGCCCACCCTTGCTTCAGCAGACATCCTGATTGCTGTCTCTTGTCTACAGTGCCCAGCTGTGGACTCTGCTGACCTGTCTCACACAGCTGCCTCGCTCTCCTTGCTCCCTCCATATAAACCTCTCTGTTCCACCAGTGTACCCACCTCATCCCCACAAAGCCTCTGTGTACGCTGTTCTCTGCACTGTATTCTCTCCTCTTGAGGGAGCTCCTGTATACCCTTCACTAGCCCCAGCCTCAGCGAAGGACCTGTCCTATTTTTCTCAGAGTGTATTGTCTATCCTTACACTGCCTTAGTTTATCTACCATCACTTACATGGTAGATAGCTGCTGCCCTCTCCCCTCCTATGCCACTCATCACAGAGTAATCCCTGACACTCCACAGATGCTTAATAATTATTTATGGAAGCAAATAAATGAATGTAGAGTAACATAAAACTAAGGCAGACCCTGGCTCCACCACCAAGAATCACTGTGGACTTGGGTGACAGTAAAAACAATAGTGATGATGAAACATTTCCCTGATTCTAAGTATTCACTGATGATTACAATTTTTGGCATCTTCTGATTTAAGAGATACAAAAGGGTTTACCTTAGAAACAAAGAAACATGGGACTAGCAAATCCATATTGAGGGCTGGCAGTGCCAGTCTCAGTGCTGGTTTTTATTCACATTACCTCACTGTGCTCTCACAACTACCCCAAGCAACAAACCATCACCACCACTCTTCTCAGCAGATACCAAGACCCTCCAGGTAAGGGACTCACGTATGGACAAGCCCAGCAGAGAACTCTCTCTTTCCCTTAACTCCACTGGGAAACTCTGAGAGGAGGGATCTCAAGCCTTCTTGGTGAACTGAGTTAAGAGCTTTTCATCAGGAGACAGCAGCAGTGAAGGACACGGGGAGAATCCCAGCTCCTTGGACATGGTGTCTCTCTCACCCCCTAATCCTCAACATACTTGTCTATAAAATGGGCTGTCACTTCTATCTTGTTAGGTGGTTGTGCAGAAATTTTTTTTTTTTTTTTTTGAGACAGAGTCTCACGATGTAGCCCTGGTTACAGTGCCATGGCATCACAGCTTACAGCAACTTCAAACTTTTGGGCTTAAGTGATTTTCTTGCCTCAGCCTCCCAAGTAGCTAAGGCTACAGGCACCCACCACAATGCCCAGCTATTTTTGTTGTTGTTGTTATAACTGTCTTTGTTGTTTAACAGGCCCGGGCCAGGTTCGAACCCACCAGCCCCGGTTAGGTGGCTGGCACCCTAGCTGCTGAGATATAGGGCACTGACCCGGTTATGAGGATATAATGAGATAAAACATACAAAAAAGCCCAAGTATGATAAGGTTAAGCCCAAAAGTCTCCTTGAGTCTGCATTTTCTCCTTTGTGAAGTGGCAATAAGGCTGGGCTTAGAGAAAAATCCTGGACATACAATGAATGCTCAACAAATTGTCATAAATCAAGGAGAAATTTCTTCTTCAGAGTTGATCTGATTCATGCAAGCTGAGTAAAGTACACAGAGGTAAAAAATGTGCTCCTGCTACTCTCTACTTTTTTCCTTAAAAAAAAGTTTGTTTTGGGTGGCACCTGTGGCTCAGTGAGTAGGGTGCTGGCCCCATGTACGGAGGGTGGCGGGTTCAAACCCAGTCCTGGCCGAACTGCAACAAAAAAAAAAAATAGCCGGGCGTGTGCCTGTAGTCCCAGTTGCTCGGGAGGCTGAGGCAGGAGAATCATGGAAGCCCAAGAGCTGGAGGTTGCTGTGAGTCCTGTGACGTCACAGCACTCCACCAAGGGCAGTAAAGTGAGACTGTCTCTGCAAAAAAAAAAAAAAAGTTGTTTTTTTTTTTTTTTTTGCCATTTTTGGCCAGGGCTGGGTTTGAACCCACCACCTCCAGCATATGGGGCCAGCGCCCTACTCCTTTGAGCCACAAGTGCCACCCTTTTCCTTAAAAAAAAAAAAAAAAAAAAAAAAAAAAGACCACAGCGGCTAGGCGCCTATAGCTTAGTGGCTAGGGCACCAGGCACATACACCAGAGCTGGCAGATTTGAACCCAGCCCAGGCCTGCCAAACAATGACAATTACAACAAAAAAATAGTGGGGTGTTGTGGCGGGCGCCTATAGTTCCAGTTACTTGGGAGGCTGAGGCAAGAGAATCGCTAGAGCCTAAGAATTTGAGGTTGCTATGAGCTGTGATGCTATGGCACTCTACCCAGGCCAAAAAAGCAAGACTCTGTCTCAATAAAAAAAAAGGACCACGGAGTCAGAGGGCATGAGATATGGAGATGATTTTTTTTTTGCAGTTTTTGGCCGGGGCTAGGTTTGAATCCGCCACTTCCAGCACATGGGGCCAGCGCCCTACTCCTTTGAGCCACAGGTGCCACCCTATGGAGGTGATCTTGTAGGAATATCTCATTCAGCAGATGTACCCTGTACTGATTCTAGAAAGACAAGCCCCAAAGGGGAAACATGTAGACAGAAAGAGTCCATGACAGAGCTGGGACCAGAACCAAGGCCCTTTAATAAGAAGTACTTAGATAAAATTTTTCTTCTGAAACTTGTCAAGGTCATCCAGGTTTCAGGGGCCCCAGGCCCATTCCTCACTTTCCCTGCAGATTACTCACTGCCAGCAAAGTCGTTCTGCACCAGGCCCCGGTAGCGCTCGTAGTTACATTTCCGCTCGTCTGACTCTTGTTCTGGGGAGCTTTGAGGGAAGCAAAATCCTGAGATCAGAGGGAGGGGTAGATCCCACCGCAGGCCAACAAGAAGAGAAACGAGGTGCCTGGCTTAGACTCAGAGCCAGGGGGAGGCAGTGATTCTTTAAATCTCAGCTTCTCATATGGGAAGGGGCTGCCCCCATTATGCACTCTTCTAGGCTGGGGGTAGAATAGGTGTGGCTGGATGTGATTCCCTGCCTGGCAACCCTTTGGAGAGGTAGCTTACATGGTGGTGAGCAGTGGGGGTGTATAGTCAGGGATGTGGTCCAGGTGGGCACGAACATCGAAGCGGTCAATCATGTTGTTGGTGTCCCCCTGCCAGGGCATCCTGAATGGGAGGATGGAAACAGGAAAGCAAAGAGTTCAGTGTGCCTCTTCTCTACTACCTCAAGCTTGGAAGCCTGTTGACCTGGCCCTCTTATCCCATATCATGGCCCTCACCCTCACCCCCTCAGCTCTGTTCCTTAAGTTATAAACCTCCCCAAATCCACATTCAGGCTCTTGGGACCCAGAAGAGGCCAACAGTCTGACTGCTCCTAAGGATACCAGGACCCATTCTCACAACCAAGGTAGAGCAGGGAATATAAGACCAGGTCCTATGGCTGGGCGCGGTGGCTCAGGCCTATAATCCTAGCACTCTGGGAGGCCAAGGCAGGTGGATTACCTGAGCTCAGGAGTTCGAGACCAGCCCGATCAAGAGCGAGACCCCATCTCTAAAAAATAACCAGGTACTATGGCAGGTGCCTATAGTCCCAGTTATCAGGGAGGCTGTGGCAAAAAGAATTGCTTTGAGCTCAAGAGTTTGAGGTTGCTGTGAGCTAGGATGCACCACACTCTACAGAGGCTGACAAAGTGACACTCTGTCTCAGGAAAAAAACCAAACAAACAAACAAAAAAACAAAACAGGTCCTAGAGGCCACTTGAGAGGGCCCAGTCACCCTGAAAGACTCCTCTCTGGCAACATACTCTCTACTTCCTCTGAAGCCCTGGCCCCACTCATTTCCCTTTAAGTTTTCCAACCACCACTGCTACCAACCCCGCCCACTCTACTTAGCTTCTGTGAATGTCACCTTCACATGCAGGCCAAGCCTGCATTTGGAGCCCCCAAATCTGTCCATACTCCAGAGTCTCTGTTCCTGACCCTACACCATCCCTTGGTCCTTTCCGACCCCCGACCTCCAAGTCATAAATACTACCCTGACCCCATATGAGTCTTACATGTTAACAGGGCTCTCAGCAGCCAAGGCAACTGCAGAATCCAAGTGCACCTTGCAAGCTCGGCCATGTACCTGCAGGAACTGGGCTGGGTCCTTCTTCTGCAGGAGTGGACAGGATGGAGGTCACCACCTAGACAAGCTCCAAACCCCACCATTCCCTACATAACCACGCTGAGGTCAACCAGGCCCTACCTGAAAGATGAACTAACCTGCACCCCATCTAGAGACAGGAGAATCATTTCCCCCCAAGCAAGAAGTTCTCAAGTCTGGCTCCATCTTCTGCATTGCCAGTACTGAGACTTTTCTCCCTAAAATATTTTCCCCAACTCTTTATCCCCCACACCAAGGGCCATTCAGAGCCAGCTGTGAGCACTTCAGCCTGGACCAACATCTATGATACCAAGACTGTAGATACCCACGAAGAGATGACCAACATCATTAGTCATCAGGGAAAGGCCAATCAGAACCACAAGATACCACTTCATACACACTAGGAGGGCTAAAAGTGAAAAGGACAGCCAATAACAAGTATTGACAAGAATGTAAAGAAATCAGGTTCTTCAAAGAGTTAAACAAAGAATTACCATATGGCCCAGCAATTCCACTCCTAAGTATATAACGTAAAGCACTGAAAACAAGTATTCAAACAAATACTTGCACACTAATATTCACAACATTAGCTTTATTCACAAAGCCAAAGGTGGAAACAACCTCCATGTCCATAACGGGTGAACAGATAAACAAGATGTGGTACATCATACTGTGGAATACTACTTGGCAATAAAAAGAATAAAGCACTGACACACACTACAACATGGACAAACCCTGAAAACACTGTTCTAAGTTAAAGATGCCAGTCACAAAAGGCTATACATTGTATAATTCTATTTTTATGAAATGTCCAAATACACAAGTTCACAGAGACCGAGAACAGAGTAGCAGTTGCCTAGTGCTGAGGAGTTTGGGGATGGGGATTGACTGTTAATGGGTAAAGAGTTTCTTTGGGGGGCAATGACAATTTTCTAAAATTTCACTGTGGCAATGGTTGCACAACCCACACTTCAAATGAGTGTATTTTGTGGTATATAAATTACATCTCAACAAAGTTTTAAAAATAATCCCCTAAAAGGGTACTACTATGGGGAAGCTATCCCTGCATCTATAGCCCTCAGGCCAGAGCCCTTGTATTGGGGAGGGGGGGTGTCACAGGTCCAAGTCACCATAAGAGTGTCAACAGCAGCAGCAGCTCTCACCACTGAGGTTCATGAGAGCTGGACCTTGGCAGACCTCTAGCTGAGTGCCACACCAGAGCCATAGGAGGCGCTGCTGTGCTATCCATTAAATCCTGACCTAGCTCCTGACAACAGGTACTGAGAAGGAGGCCCACCACTTCTGGGCCTCATGTATCAGCACCCCGGTGCAGGCAGCATCGCCTCTTGTCTGGACCTCCTGGCAGCAGCCTCCTCCCTGGGTCCTGCTCTAGCCTTGTTCTCTACAGCAGGCAAGAGGATTTGCTAAAACCCACTAGACTGCTGCTCCTATGCTGCTCAGACTTCCTTCCCCACTCTGCTCCAGGCCCACACCCCTGCCATTTCTTGAACACTCCAGACATGCCCCACACTCTGGCTCTGGCTCAGGACCTCTCAGTTGCTGCTGCCTCCACCTGTAATGCTCTGGAGCATGGTTGCTCCCTTTTATTTCAGAGTTCCTTGTGGTTTCTTTACTGACACTATATAAATAGTTCCCCCACAAGCCTTATTTACCCTAGCTCCTCAACCCCACTTATTTTCTTCAGAGCATCTACCACATATGATGCTGTAGCTTATATTTATTCATTGCCTGTCTCCCACACTGGAACATAACACTTGTGAGACAGGAATCTCTTTTGTTCACTGCTGTATCCCCAGGACCTTGAACACCACCTGGTCCATGCCAGATGCTCAGGAACACCAAATGAAGGGAAGAGAGAATGCATCCTGACTAACACATGGGGAGACCGAGACCCTTCAGGAAGAAGTATCAGCTTCAAGTCCCCAAGATGCTATACTTCCCCACTCTGTCTCCATTTCCTAACCTAGCCCTCAGCCAGCAGAGAAGCAGGTACAGCTCCCTGTTGGAAGGAACTGAGGACACACACTAATAGCCATAGCTAATATTCTGCTTTCAATTCCACACTCACTATGTGCTAGATGCTGGGCTGTTAACATGTTGCACCTGAGGCTGGGAGCAGTGAATCACACCTGTAATCCTAGCACTCTGGGAGGCTGAGGCAGGTGGATTGCCTGAGCCACAGTGAAACCCCCATCTCCAAAAACAGCTGGGCACTGTGGTGGGCGCCTATAGTCCCAGCTACTTGGGAAGCTGAGACAAGAGAAATTGTTTGAGCCCAAGAGTTTGAGGTTGCTGAGAGCTACAACCCCACAGCACTCTGGCACTCTACCAAGGGAGACAAAGTGACAATGTCTAAAAAAAAAAAGGGGCTCGGAGCCTGTAGCAGAGTGGTTGCGGTGCCAGCCACATACACAAGAGGCTGGTGAATTCCAACCTGGCCTGGGCCAGTAAACAACAATGACAACTGTAACAAAAAAAAAAAAAAAAAAAACCTGGGTGTTATGGCAGATGCCTGTAGTCCCAGCTACTTGGAAGGCTGAAGCAAGAGAATTGCTTAAGCCCAGGAGTTTGAGGTTGCTGTGAGCTGCAAAGCCCCAGCACTCTACCAAGAGAGATACAGTGAGACAGTCTCCAAAAAAAAAGGCTCAGCACCTGTAGCACAGTGGTTACAGTGCTAGCTACATGCACCAAGACTGGAGGGTTCAAGCTCAGCCCGGGCCCTCTAAACAACGAGGACAACTGCAAAAAAAATTGCCAAGTGTTGTGGTGGGTGCCTGTAATCCCAGCTACTTGGGAGGCTGAGGCAAGAGAGCTTAAGCCCAAGAGTTGGAGGTTGCTGTGAGCTGTGACCTTCAGCACTCTACCAAGGGTGACATAATAAGACTCTATCTCCAAAAAAAAAAATAAATAACAGTGGCGCCCGTAGCTCAATGGGTAGAGCGCCAGCCACACACACCCAAGCTGGTGGGTTTGAATGACCACTGCAACAACAACAACAAAAGAAAATAGATGAGTGTTGTGACATTTATAGTCCCAGCTTCTTGGGAGGTTGAGGCAAGAGAATCACATAAGCCCAAGAGTTTGAGGTTGCTGTGAGCTGTGACACCATGACCCTCTACCCAGGGTGACAGCTTCTTCTCAAGAAAAAAAAAAAAAAAAAAAAAAAAAGTCACACCTAAAGAAACTGAATCTGACATATGCCCAAGACTGCAGGTCCAGCAGGGGTGGCACTGCAGGAATCCAGCTCCTCAGCCTGTGCCTTACCCACTTCCCTTCCTCCCTTAGGGCCCACAACACACCCTGCTCCTCAGCCCTATGACAGCCCCCCACAAGTTTAAGGACAAGATTCCACCACACTTCTGAGGTTGCTCCACACCAAATGCCCAGTTCTCATAGCCACGACTCATGGCACACATTTGCAGTACAGCATTTGGTAGGCACAGAGAAAGCGCTGGCAGGGTCAGCATCACAGAAAGGAAAAAGAATTGGGCTAGGAATAAAACCCGGAGTCTAAGGCCTGGCTCTGTTGGGAGATTCTGGAAAAGTCAATGAACCATACTAAAAGACAAGCACTGTGCTAAGTGTGCTAGGTACACAGTCTCACTCAAACTTCCCAGCCATGGGAAGTTCTTATCTCCCTCTCCTGAATGAGAAAAATGAGGCTCAGAGCAGTAAAGCCCACCTGCCTAAGATTATACCAGTAATAAGCAAAACAAGGATTTGAACCCAGATGAGCTTGATTCCAAAATTTACTCTTTTTTTTTTTAAGAGTAATTTTTTTTAAACACATCACAAAAATCAGCCAGGGGTAGTGGTGCTCCCAGTTACTAGGGAGACTGAGGCAGGTAGACTGCTTGAGCCCAGGAGAGCTTGCAATAAGCGATGATAAGGCTACTGCACTCTAGTCCAGGCAACAGTGTGATCTTGTCTTTAAAAAACAAAAATAAAGGTTAGAGGCAGTTAAATCAGGTCGAGGTCCAATATCACTGGCTCATTAACCAAGAATCTAACTATTATTCTTCACTGCCCTCCATAGCACCAATGACGGGTAAGATTCCCAAAGCGGGGACAACCTAAGACAGGA
>CAUYPK010015895.1:0-11253 GCA_963574355.1 Loris lydekkerianus | reverse complement strand
CTTGAGTTTTTGTATGCAGTTAGGCAACCTGTGCCTCTTTAGAGGACAATTTAAACCACACATTAATTGAGAATATTGATAAGCTTTTTGAGATTCTGGTGGACATTTTTAATCCTTTTGCAACTGTAGAAGTTGGAATTTGATCAAAATTTCCTGAGTGGGTTTACTTTTGTGGTGGAGGATTATGCTGGTCTTTATGGAGGACAGGTCTGAGAATATCCTGGAGAGCTGGTTTAGTTATGGCAAATTTCTTCAACATGTGAATGTCATTGATGTATTTAATTTTTCCGTCATAAATGAAACTCAGTTTAGCTGGGTACAGGATCCTGTGTTGAAAGTTATTTTGTTTTAGGAGATTAAAAGTTGATGACCATCCTCTTCTAGCTTGACAGGTTTCAGCAGAGAGATCTGCAGTTATTCTAATATTCTTGCCCTTGTAGTGCTGGTTTTCTTTCATCTGGTTGCTTTCAGAATTTTCTCCTTCATATTAACTTTAGTGAAATTGATTATGATGTGTCTGGGGGATGTCTTATTTGGGTTGAGTTGTGCTGAAGTTCTGAAACTGTCTGCTATTTGAATTTCAGAATCTCTTGGTATGTCTGGAAAGTTCTCCTTCATAATCTCATAGAGAAGAGACTCTGTGCCTTGTGAAGCCACTTTGTTTCAGGGATTCCTATAAGATGATTATTGGTTTTCTTTGAATTATCCCAGAGCTCTCTGAGAGAGTGATCTGTTTTTGCCCTCCATTTCTCTTCCTCTTTGAGAGTTCGGGAGCATTCCCAAGCTTTGTCTTCAATATCAGAAATCTTTTGTTCTGCTTCCTTCATTCTGTTACTGAGAGATTCTACTGTGTTTCTCAGATCTTTGAGGGCTGCAACTTCTTGTATCAATGTGTCAAAATGTTTGGTCATTTGGTCTTTTAATTCTTTGAATTCTTGAGATATCTTTAGGGTTACTGCTTGGAATTCTAATTCAATCTTATTTGCTATCCAGATTCTGAATTTGATTTCTGACATCTCAGCTATTTATTTGTGCATGGGATCTTGTGCTGTGTCTGCCCCCATTGATCCTTGGGGGAGTTGATCAACTCTGATTATTCATATTGCCAGAGTTTTTCTGTTGATTTCACCTCATGATTGTTTTTCACCATTTCCTCTGGCCATCCTCAGAGTTGGGGAGGTGTCTCTCTAAGATTAGACCCCAGTGGGATCACTCTATTGTTGCTGGATCTTTGTAGGGAGTGACCCTGTGTAGTTCCTCTGGGGCTGCCCCAGACAGGGAGTTCTGGTTGTGGAAGCAGCTGTGGAGTGTGACACACCAGGATCCAACAACATGGTGGGAGTTGATGCACATGGTTCTGGGAGTGCCTGGCACCCAGTGACTTTGGCACAGAGAGCCAAAGGCTCCAGTAGTCTCTGGCCAGGAGAAGGGCTCTGCACAGAGGCAGGGAGGGCTCTAGAGGGCACGCAACTACCAGAGTTCCTGGTCAGATGAGCGGGCTGGTGTGGAGGCAGGGAGGGTACAGGAGAGAGGATGCAGGGTTGTGCGGCTCCCGCAGTTCCTGGTCCAGGCATGCGGAGGCCCAGTGGGTGCAGGTCGCAGGTCGGAGGTCACGGCACAGCTCTTATGGAGGTCCAGGCAGTGCCAAGCCCAGGAATTTGAGGTTGCTATGAGATGTGATGTCACGGCACTCTACCCAGGGCAATAGCCTGAGGCTCCAGTGTGCCAAAACTGGTCTCACTCTGCTTCTGAGGGTTAAGGCTGTAAGTCAGCTCAGTCCCCGCCTTTAGGCTGCTCAGTCACTAGGTTACTAGCTCCCACCCTATTCGTGCTCTGTGACCCTGATTACAGAGCTTGCCCTGGCAGTTCTCTCACAATGGCTCCCTGCAGCCCACAGCTGAACACTATTAGCTTCATCCAGTTCAGCAGCTCAATCTTCAGCTCTAGACAATACCCAAAGTTCTCCACACTCCTGCTCAAGCTCTCCCCAAGGCAGTTCAACTGAGTGCCAAGTCCAAAAACACCAACACAGTTCACAGGTAAGGCCCTTAAGGTTTGCAGTCTCACTGCTGCTTGTACTTATGGCTGCCAGTGGGATTAGGTCAATCGAATACATGCAACCACTTGCCAGTTTTCCACTGTTTTTGTCCTCCTCTTGGGGTCCAGAAGTCCCTTGCTGACTCCCTGTATCCTCAAAGGGATGATTGTAGGCAGATCCTACCAGCCAGAGATGTCTGGAGTCTTATTTCCCCAGACTCATTATGCCCTGTTGCAGGGAAGCTGTTACTCAGACCATTTTGGATTGTTTTCATGTTGTTGTTTTTAACTTAGAATATTTTTCCCTCTCCATTCACTTACTTAGTTTTCATAACTATGATTTTGTGTGTAACATTCATAGAAAATCTGAATTTTGCCTTCCTTAGTACTGGGTTTCTCACTTCGTAGCACCGTTTAATGTACTAACGATGGTTTTTTTGTTTTTTTTTTTTTGTTTGTTTGTTTTTTCTTGTGATGCTTATACTAAAAAGTATGCAATTTCTATGAGAGAGGCCACAGAAGAAGTTGAGAGAATAAGCATGTGGTGATAACATTTAGCCTTTGGGAAATCTTGATTTATATAGCTTTCACTGTTGGGCTAACATCCTGGCCACAAATCCTGTATGTAGTAGGGCACTCTTTAAGGAATCATACCATCTTCAGAAATTTAACTTAGAGTGGGGGATTTGGGTGGAGGCTGTTTCCTTCATGCCCAGTCTTGCATAGGACGGTATGAAATATTTCTTTCACTGAATGTGAAACAGATTTATCCTTGGAAAGTTTATTTGGTAGTTTGCCAATATAAAGCAAATGGAGGAAAAAGATATCAGTAACTCAATGTGCAATTGATCCCTTTGTGAAATGGAGTAGACCAAGTTATAGAGTGGAAATGAGAGAACTCCATGTGATTGGCAGGCTCCTGCAATATGAAGGCTCCTCCTGATGGGAAGGTGTGGGTACATGCACTGAGCTGCAATCTCAATGTAGTTGATTATGTATGTATAGCTTTAAAGATCATCTTTTAGAAGTGCTCACTTGGTATGTGTTTATTTGAAAAGTTCCAAACACTGTAATAGGGACTGATAGGAATAGAAAGATAAAATAAAAATGATGTTCACCTCCTTTGTGAAACTTTAATTTAGCACTGCTGTTTCACAATATGGTTTAAGTTTTGTGCTGTCATTGTCCTTTATATAGATTTCTGTTATTATAGGCTGGGCGTAGTGGCCCACACCTGTAATCCAAGCACTTTGGGAGAGTGAGGTAGGAGCATTGTGTGAACATAGGAGTTTAAAGTTGCAACAGGAGTTTGGAGGTTGTGATGAGCTAGGCTGATTCCACAGCACTCTAGCCTGGGCAACAGAGTGAGACTCTGTCTACAATTACGAGAGACACAGAGAGAGAGAGAAATACCCTGTCATCACAAAAAATATAAAAATAAAAAGTAAGACCCTATCTCAGACAAAAAAAAAAAAAGAAAAGCCTGCAATTTTTACTTAATTAAATTAAATAAAAAATAATAAAGTTATTGCTATTCCATTATCATTTATAAAGTCATAAAAATAATAATTATAACAAATAACCTATAAAGCCTCAATAATGGGGACTTACATCTCACCATGTGCTAGGTATTTTTTGAAGTGTTATACATATTTAATTTATTTAATAACTTTTTAAAAATACAGGGTCTTCTGTGTTGCCCAGGCTAGAGAGTGCAGTGATGTCATCATAGCTCACTGCAAACTCCAACACCTGGGCTCCAGTGCTCCTTCTGCCTAGGAGTTGGAAATAGAAGTGCATGAGGCCATGACTGGCTAATTTTTTCCCTACTTTTTGACTGTTTGATTTTTTTTTTTTTTTTAATTTCAGAATATTAGGGACCAGGTATGTTTTGTTGACATTGTTTTTGTACAGACTGAGTCAAAGTTACAAGTGTTTCCATCACCAAATGTCGGGCTAATTTTTATTTTTTAGTTTTTATAGAGACAGAATCTCAGTATTGCCCAGCCTCGTCTCCAACTACTGACCTGAAGTGAGCCTCCACCTTTGGCCTCCCAAATGCTGGGATTACAGGCACAGGTTGCTGAATCTGGCTTTATTTAATCCTCTTAACAATCACTCAGACGTATGTGTATAAAGATGAGGAAACTGAGGCACAGAGCACTTACGTGGATTGGCCAATATCACAATGTAAATATCAAAAGAGGATTTGAATCCAGACAATCTGGCTCTGGAATACCAATATTGACTCCGAGGATATACTTCAAATCAGATGTAGTCCTCATGCTCAAAATGAGAAAAGTGGTACATAAATACATAAACACAGTACAAGGCAAGAAATCCCCAAATTTAGATATTTGGGAAGCCAGAGGAAGGAATGAAAAGATAATATTCATCATGGCTTCTAATGGTGGCTAAACATTGGAATAGGGTTATGCATGCCTTGGCACCTGTTAGACTCTGGGGTGATGAGACCTACCACTTGTCCACTTTGTCAGTGGTCTACCTCGTCTTCCTGGACCCTCTCTTCTACTCCTCCCACTTTGATGTTGAATATATCACTAGCTTCCGAGGAAGACACAACCAACACTCTGTTGCACAGAATCACATTCACTGGTAAATAGCTCTGACACTTGGGAACAAGTAAGAAATCTGACTATTTCCATTCTTCCCTGGATGTTTCTACTTATGAGTTCCTCTACCCTTTCTTATGCCCTTTTCAAAACAGCTAACATATTACATTTATCAATAAGTCTTCTTGGCAGGAGATCAATCAATATTTATAGTATTTTGATTTAGTGTTCATTGAATTTAGCTTCAAGGCTAATCCCTATTCTGACACATGTCAGAATTATTCTGGAACTTTGTGGAGGTCCTAGTAACATACTCCCCTCCTCTCCCTTCCCCCTTTCCCCCTATTCTTAGGTTATAACTGGGTTATAGTTTTCATGTGAAAGCCATAAATTAGTTTCATAGTAGGGCTGAGTAGTTACTGTGTTAAGACATTTACATTCCACATTTACTAAGTTTCACATATAACCTTGTAAGATGCACCGCAGGTGTAATCCCACCAATCACCCTCCCTCTGCCCCTCTGCCTCCCCTCCCTTCCCCCCTTCCTCCTATTCTTAGGTTATAACTGGGTTATAGTTTTCATGTGAAAGCCATAAATTAGTTTCATAGTAGGGCTGAGTACATTGGATACTTTTTCTTCCATTCCCACCAGCAGTGTAGAAGTGTTCCCTTTTCTCCACATTCACGCCAACATCTCTGGTCTTGGGATTTTGTGATATGGGCTATTCTTACTAGAGTTAGATGATATCTCAATGTAGTTTTGATTTGCATTTCTCTGATGATTAAAGATGATGAGCATTTTTTCATATGTCTATAGGCCATGCGCCTGTCTTCTTCAGAGAAGTTTCTCTTCAAGTCCCCTCCCCAGCCTGCGATGGGATCACTTGCTCTTTTCTTGCTTATACGTTTGAGTTCTCTGTGGATTTTGGTTATTAAACCTTTGTTGGAGACATAACCTGCAAATATCTTCTACCATTCTGAGGGCTGTCTGCTTGCTTTACTTACTGTGTTCTTGGCTGTGCAGAAGCTTTTTAGTTTGATCAGGTCCCAGTAGTGTATTTTTGAAGCTGCTTCAATTGCCCGGGGGGTCCTCCTAAATTCTCCCATCAGGCAATGCCATCATCAGTTTCTCCTTTATTTACATTTTCCCATTGAAAATTGTAATTCCCATGGAAACTGGAAACTTATTGTTGCAATGACTTTATATAACATATCTTTACCTATCTTAGAAAGCAAAGACACTATTAAAAAAAGGAATTTTTGTTTTTGAAACAGCGTTTTTGCTCTGCCATCCTGGCTGGAGTGCTGTGGTGTCATCATAGTTCATAGCAACTTCAAACTCCCAGACTCAGGTGATCCTCCGGCCTCAGCCTCCTTAGACTACAGATGCACGCCACTGTGTCTACCTATTCTTTTTCTATTTTTAGTGGAGACAAGGTCTTGATCTTTTGTTCTCAGGCTTGTCTGGAACTCCTGAGCTCAAGCATCCTCCCACCTTAGCATCCCAGAGAGCTATGCTTGCAGGCGTGAGCTTCCATACCCAGCCTGGAAAGGGCTTTATTTACTTGCTTTTTCTTCTACTGTTCACCTCCAGAAATAAGGTTGTGGGTAAAGGGATTTGGGTTTTCAGGGATTGAGCTAAATGTATTCTAGATTAATGAGCTAAACCAAGAGCTGGTATTGATATAAGGAATCATGGTATCCCACAGAATACAGTTTGTTAATTTTAAACTCAATGTACCACTTAACCAAGAAATCAAATTAAATTAATTTATACCTATAATTTTGTATTTTATATTAAAATAGCATTATGATACAATGGAAGAGATGTAAGCTTTTTTAAGCTTTGCTACGAAGAAGTTATGTAGCTTTGAATATCTTACTTAACCTGATTGTATGTTGTGTCTCTTTCTACCAATGCAAGGGGTTGGTAAGAGATGGTTCTAATAGCTCTAAGATTCTGGATCAAATGTCACAAGATATTTAACAAAGCTCTCACAGTGAAATAATAAGAAAGGTTAAAGTGCTGTTTTAAAAACAGGGGGATCAAGTCATGTGAATATTGTGACACATTTGCCACAATCCAACAAGTCATCAAAGTTAGAGGAAAGTGAAAAAGGTACAAACAAACTTGGGGTTAAGCCCAATTCTGTTAATTCCTATGTGTGTGATCTTGGGCAACTAACTTAAAATTCCTGAGCCACAGATTCATCTAGAAAATAGAGTGAGGGAGTCTCTCATGAAGTTCTGCCATTGTGTATATTAAATGGGAGAATGTACACATAGCCTTAACACTTATAGATCTACAATATAATAAATTCCAAAATTATTGCTTCTCCTTTCTCATAAGGCCTAGGACAGATCTTTTTTTTTTTTTTTTTTAAACATTCTAGACAATTGGCTGGGCATGGTGGTTCATGCCTGGAATCCCAGCACTCTGGGAGGCCAAGACAGGTGGATCCCTTGAGCTCAGCAGATGGATACCAACCTGAGAAATACCAAAATCCTGTCCCTGCTGATAGTAATAGAAAAACTAGCCAGCCAAGTTGGTGCACACATGTAATTCCAGCTACTCAGGAGGCTGAGGCAAGAGGATTGCTTGAGGCCAAGAGTTTCAGGTTGCTATGAGCTGCTCCACCACAACATTCTAGCTGGAGTAACAGAGTAAGACTCTGTCTTAAAAAAAAAAAGAAAGAAAGAAAGAAAGAAAGAAAGAAAGAAAGAAAGAAAGAAAGAAAGAAAGAAAGAAAGAAAGAAAGAAAGAAAGAAGAAACTCTAGCCAATTATACAGTCATCAACTGAGAGTGATCTTTATTTTTATTGATTAGAAAATGTATTCTCTCAAGATTTAGTTATCCATTACTTTTGGTTAAAGAATCCCAGGACATCTGAACCAAGGCATAATCAGCACAGAACTGAACACTGTTGCATAAAGAATATCGTGTTGATTAGTTTTATTGGAATTTGCTTTTTGATATTTTATCCTGAAAAATGTAAAGGAATAGCGCTTCTCAAATAGCTGTGCAACAAACACTTATATGCCTACCATCTATACTGTACACTGGGTACTTTAATGTATTTACTTTATCACATCTCTATCTATCTGCTTATTTTTCCCTCCATCTGATGGGAATTTACTGCCAAACAAAGTGATTTACCTTCATTAGAATTATGGGATAAAAATAATAAGAACTAAAAATGCAGTTCTCCCCAGAACCAGAGAAAATAAATGGCAGGTTTTCAAAACCTAAAGATAAAAAGATGCTACAAGTTTTATAAAAGTAGTAAAGGAATTTTTTTTACCTGTTTGATGACTGCAATATTCCTTATAACTATCTTTAACAACAGTGGAGAGTTAGAATTGCAGAATCAAATTATGGTGTGAAATGAGAAGATTTGGCAGTCATAGGAGAACCCGCATATGTGCCTTATGTTTCTAACTTGGGACTCAAGCTAATTAATGACATATTCTGGATTCTATAAAAGTTATCCCTAGAAAGTATTCTTGTATAAACTGAAAATATCATCTTCCAAATGACATATTTTGACACTTAGGTAATTCAAATATTGGGTAAAATGATCTGGGAAAGCCTTCTTCTGCCAAGTTCAGGTCTAAAGGAGTCTTCCTGTTCAATTATCCTACTATAACCCTTTGAAATGAACACGGCTAATGGAAATTCCATTGGCCACTCTGTTTAGACAGTTGACCAAGGCGCTCTCAACATTTCAGTAGATAATGAGCACAAGAAAGACACACACACATCACGCACACCACACACACACCACACACACATACATACATCACACACACAGCACACACATTTACCACACACACACCACATGCATCACACACATACACATATCACACACACCACACACATGTACAAGTTTTGAAGCACCCTGGTACTCTGCTCAGTGAGTAGGGTGCCGGCCCCTGGCCAAACTGCAACAACATAGCCGGGCGTTGTGGTGGGCGCCTATATTCCCAGCTAATCGGGAGGCTGAGGCAAAAAGAATCGCCTAAGCCTAGGATTTGGAGGTTGCTGTGAGCTGTGACACCACAGCACTCTACCGAAGGTGATAAAGTGAGACTGTCTCTATAAAAAAAAAAAAAAAAAAAAAAAAAAAAAAAGAACCAAAGATCTATGAGCACATTTTTCATTGTAGTTAGGACTTTCTTTGTGCACACATTGTTTCTATCCAATATTTCTATGCAAGCTCTACCCATCTACAAGTAAAATCATCTGAGAGCTGAGCGCGTTCTCTAGCTAATCTTCATTTCATGGAACCCATTCTTCTCTTTCTCATCTCAGTATTGAAGAGACCATTCCTTGCTTCCTTGCTATCACAGAAGGCTCTGCCATAGCAAAGAGCAGCCTCTGTTTCTCCAGAAAATATCCTTCCAGCATTTTTCCCCATGAAGGTTGCCTTCAATGATGAGACTATTGATGTAGAAATAATACAGGATTTTGAGTCAGTTACCCCAAAATTTCACTGTGTCCTTGCAGAACATCAGGCGCTATTCGAGGAGTGAGATGCACCTCTTCCCCTTCTGGAGTGTACTTCTGCCCAGTGGGAGAGATAATAGGTGCAAGAAATGTCTGAGCTAATTTTCCATGCTGATCAGACCATTGAAGTAGATAAAGCAGTGTGATGGAGGAAGCTCTTTAGGCTAACCGGTAAGGACTCTCTGAGTAGACAACATTTTAATTTTTAGGGGACTGATGGAGAACATGCAATGTGGGAGCATCTGAGAAAAGCTCTTTTCACATGGTAGAAGCAGCAATAAGGGCAGACAGATAGGTCTGAAGGGGGTAATAAGGGCTTCCGCTCACAGGGAGTCAAGCCCCAGTTTAAATATCACTTTAAACTGGAAGGATTTTCCAAGCCCCCTCAGCTAAATTAAGACCACCTGTGGTATGCTTCCTTGGGACTCTGTTTTAGACTCCCTACACCACTGAAAAGCTCAATCTGGGTATGAATAATAACAGATTGCATAACTTGTTCAAGGCAGAAACCATAGCACCTACCACATCTGCCTGTCTGATGGGAGGTCCTTAATAAGTATTGGTTGGATATATGAATTAATAAATTAATGAGTAAATAAGTGAGTCTGAAAAAAGATTGGATAGTGGTACAAATCACCAGGAATATCTTCCACGTCCTTTTAATCACTTCATCTTCCTAGCTGTGCTGTGGACAGGAGCAATATACATCAATCTCACACATAAACCCTTATTTGTATGTGGATCACAGATTTCTTACCTTTGAGAGAAGGAAAATGTCCCTCTCATAGAATTCTTGATTACTATAACACATCATGACAGTACAGCTATACTTTTTTTTTTTTTTTTTTTTTTTCCTGGAAACAGGCTATAGCTTTTGATCATAGCTTACTGTAGCCTCTAAATCCTGGGCCCAACTGATCCTCCTGCTTCAGTCTCCTGAGTAGCCGGGAGTCTCCCCCATGCCTGGCCAAAGATATCCATTTTTATTTAGCTTCTAACCTAAGAAAATCTCATACCAGCTCCCTACTATTGGTTTCTCACTGTCTAAATTTAGATTGGTGTTCGGACAGCTATGTTATCTTTTTTCTTTCTTTTCTTTTCTTTTCTTTATTTATTTATTTATTTTGACACAGTCTCACTGTGTTACAGACATCTACAGAACATTTCATCCCAAAAAAACTGAATACACATACTTCTCATCAGCACAAGGAACACACTCCAAAATCGATCACATCTTAGGTCACAAGTCTAACCTCAGTAAATTTAAAGGAATAGAAGTTATTCCTTGCATCTTCTCAGACCACCATGGAATAAAAGTTGAACTCAGTAACAACAGGAATCTGCATACTCATACAAAAACATGGAAGTTAACCTTATGCTGAATGATAGCTGGGTCATAGATGAGATTAAGAAGGAAATTACCAAATTTTTGGAACAAAACAACAATGAAGACACAAATTATTAGAACCTCTGGGATACTGCAAAGGCAGTCCTAAGAGGGAAATTTATACCACTGCAAGCTTTCCTCAAGAGAATGGAAAGAGAGGAAGTTAACAACTTAATGGGACATCTCAAGCAACTGGAGAAGGAAGAACATTCCAACCCCAAACCCAGCAGAAGAAAAGAAATAACCAAAATCAGAGCAGAATTAAATGAAATTGAAAACAAAAGAATTATACAACAGATCAACAATTCAAAAAGTTGGTTTCTTGAAAAGGTCAATAAAATAGATAAACCTTTGGCCAACCTAACCAGGAAAAAAAGAGTAAATTCTCTAATTTCATCAATCAGAAACAACAAAGACAAAATAACAACAGACTCTTCATAAATTCAAAAAATCCTTAATGAATATTACAAGAAACTTTATTCTCAGAAATATGAAAATCTGAAGGAAATGGACCAATACATAGAAGCAAGTCACTTTCCAACACTTAGCCAGAATCAAGTGGAAATGTTGAACAGGCCTATATCAAGTTCTGAAATAGCATCAACCATACAAAATCTTCCTAAAAAGAAAAGTCTGGGACCAGAGGGCTTCACATTCAAATTCTATCAAATCTTTCAACAGGAACTAGTACCTATATTATACGTTTTCCAAAGCATAGAAAAAGAATGAATACTTCTCAACACATTCT